>VZTT01000151.1:105607-134056 GCA_013400855.1 Buphagus erythrorhynchus
AGTGGCATGTTTGACACTGCAGCTCTGAGCCACAGCTTGCTGTGGATCAGCCAGGCAGCTGCTGCATGGCTGGGCAGGGCTGCTGCTCCCCAGAGTGACACAGGTCACTCCAACAGTGGTAGCCTGGTGTGATAGTGGTAAACATAACACCATACCTGTTTTCTGATTTCTTATTCCAGACCAAGCCACAGATGTGGGCAAAAGCTCTCCCCAGTATAGAAGAGGGTAAGCTTTGTTTATTTCTATAACATCATGCTAAAGTGGCATTATGGGAGTGGGCAGAATGCACCCTGTGAGGGGTAATTATCTTGCTATGCCTGAATAACCCAGAAATGCAGACATAACATCACCACTTAGGCTTTGCAGGGTTATACTGTTGGTTCTTCCTGTTTTTTTTGGGGAGGGCTCAGATCAGGGCCCAGGCTCTGCTCTGTGGGGTCCAACAATGGCACCAGAGAATAGGGCAGGGACTGATCCCAGGAACCTCCACCTGAACACGAGGAAGAAATTCTTTCCTGAGCACCGTAACAGGCTGCCCTGAGAGGGTGTGGAGTCTCCCTCACTAGAGATATTCCAGACCCCTCTGGACACAGTCCTGTGCCCTGTGCTCTGGAATGGTCCTGCTGGAAGAAGAGGGCTGGAGCAGAGGAGCCACTGTGGTCCCTCCCAGCCTGAGCCATTCTGGGATTCTGTGTGAGCACCAAAGGTGTGAGACCTGTTAGTGAAGGAGGATGCCAAACTCAGCTCCTTTTCCAAAGAGCACCTCAGTATCTCTGGCTTCACTGACCTGGTTTTTCTAGGAAATGGGCAAGTAGGTGCAGACCCTACCTTTGCACCCTTGGACTTGTTTAATTTTTAATGCAGCTCAAAATCAGAAAGATGGTAACTGCAGCTGTGTTAAGGACCTTGGGATAACATCACCATTTCTATGTGTGACTTCCCTCTGGTAAAGGTTTCCAATACCTCCTCCCTGTAAGGTCATCATCAATCCCTTTCTTTTAAATAAACAGACACTTTGCCTTTTGTGAGCACAAAACAATGACCTAGTCACACAATTTAATATGAATTAATCTTGCATGCAATTTCTGCAGAGTTCTATCAGGTTTTTTTCTCCAGATGAAAGTGCTCATATTTGAGACTGTCATCACCAGCATTACCACTGTGGCTGATTCTCTCCAGCTTTGATTGGATTTGTGCAGCCAGATTTCCTTATCACTACTATTAAGCATTTGATCTGATGGTAAATACTTGTTCAACTGAACATAAAATGTGCTTGTTTATCCAGAAGCTTTGCATTCATAGAAAGGAATGATAATTTGCTAATTTTTCTCAAATTTTTAGTACTCCTTATGCTGCTCCATTATTTAATGATTTTTTTTCTTTTAATCTGTATAATTAAACAAAATATAATGGCAAGAATAATCACTGTAGGAACGTTTGGGAAGTCAGGACAGAGCTGTGCAGGATACCTATAAAAACCAAATCAGGAGTTCCAAAGCAGCTGAAAGAAACAAAAAATTTTGGAGAACACCCTCAGCAGGAGGGGCTGCAACTACAACTTTTCAGGGAAACAGGAGGTGGGAGAAGTACAAGAAAACCAGGGATAGGTAACACTGAGAGGGACACAATGGGAGACTGCTGCCACTCAAGACTGCTGCTCCTCTTAGGTGCAGAAAGGCAGAGAAAAGAAAGAGAAAGGCACATGGGAGGAAGATGAGAAAGTTCCTTGCCAAAACAGATGACCTCAAATGGATCCCTAAATCTGCTTTGAAGGAATCATGCTTCCCACCTCCCTGCAGTTCTGTCTAGTTCTGGGGTCTGAATCCATTCTGCAGCATTTCTTGTCCAGAAGTTAGCTGAGGCCCATGAAGAGCAGGCACAGGAGGAAATTCTACAAATGATGCTTTTCCTCAAGTTTGCTAAATGAATTAATGTGACCTCTTCTGGCACTTGTTGCTTTCCAGGTGAAGTTTTATCTGAGTTTTATCAGTGCTTTTGCTTACAGTACCAGTCTCAGAAATATAGACAAATTTTGCTCTCTGACTCTTCCTGGACAGATTTGAAGCTGTACACAATAGAACTCTATTTAAATGGCTTACTGTCAATGCAAGGAAGAGAGATAATTTTCAGTGTAATTTAAAATTGAGCTATAGGATAAAACACCCAGATATTTATTACTCAAAACAACATATTTAGAAGGAAAAAAAGGGCCATTCTAGGACTTACTTTATTTCTCATCTAACATGTGTTGGAAGATTATGGCATGCCAATGGATGACAGTGGATTTAATCTACTGTTAGTTGATTGAAGCTAGGGTTACCAGATGGAGGGTTGAGTTATCTGGATTTTGTGGCAATACTGGAAGTTTTAAAAAGTTAACAGCAGTAAAGCATGAAACAAACCTTTCCTAAGAGATCTAGAACTTTTCTATTTCAAGTGAAAGCTATTGGTGAAATTAGGAAGAGATCATTTATATGACTTTTAACACACTGTCTGTATTCTTTGGCTGCTGATCAGGCCAAGAGGGAGACTGAAACCTGTGGGATGTGAACTAAGATCCACAGGTAGTTGCTATGGAGTTGTCATCACTAACAGATTGCAAAAAGTAAATGACTGATTGCTCTGCCTTGAACAGATCCTCCTCATCCTCAGCATTTTGAAACTCTCACTCACAGTCTTGGAATTATATTATACCCTAAATTATCATTGATGGTTTATAGTAGTGATGTTATGGTTTATAGTAGTGATGTTCAGCAACTTTTTCTATTCTGTGTAAAAAGCCAGAAGACAGTAACCAGTCCTTTAAGGAAAGACATTAATGCCCAGTTTTAGCAGCAGTACATACAGCAGAGCTCTGTGGTGTGGCCTGGGTTTAATTTAAAATACTGCTTTTGGATCTTTAAGCTGTTAAGGAATGTTGCTACTAGAGAATGCTGAAATGCTGTTGCCTATAATGCAATTGATGGTTTTCTTAATCCCAGTAACTGGGCAAGGTTTGCTGTTGGTATAGGTGCAGATGTGTTATCCACCCATATAATGAGGATGTGGCCTTCACTGATTTACTGTTGCTGAAGAGTGAATCAAAGAAGAGTGTATTCATAGTTTGGGAGCAGATTTTTTTTCATGTCAGCTACTTGCCTTACCCCATCAGTCATTTCACTGATTTCTAGCCACTGCAGGGTTTTCATTTTCAGCCCTTAAAGACGAAGTTTGTGGAATCTGAGCCAATTGCTTGGGGTGGAAGCCTCAGTGTAGACTAAAGCTAGTAAGTAATTATCCATTCCTCATTTCTTTTTAAATTTATGCTTTAGGTTTAATTTTGTGGATGAAATTCTGATGCCACTGAAGTCAAAGACAGTTTTGTCATTGTTTTCAAGGCCTGTTTTAACTTCCATATTGTGCCTCTGTAATTTTTCTCAGAGGCTGCATTTACTTTTTTCATGCTGTTACTACTGTTTTCTGCTGTCATTATTTCTCTTTTAGGAGTAAGACAAGAGGAAAAGCTGGCTTGTGGGTGGCTAACATAATATTCAGGTTTTTCCTCATTCAGGCCTAGAAGTTCAGAAGTTTGTGAATGTAGTTTGTGAATGTAGCCAGCTAATCAGGTAGCCACCAAAATATGTGCACCTTTACATCAAGTAGCATAATAAAAGATTTTTGAAACAGGTTGACCTCAGGGAAAATGAGTGTGCCAGCTCTTTGATTTAAATCAAGGATCAACAGTGTTTTGTCTGTATTTAAAGCTTTAGCCAATTATGAGAATCACAGCTTTTCTTTCCATATGTTACTATATCACATAGTTGTAAAATGAAGTGTGACCCACATTTAATATAAAGTAAGTCTCAGAAACCAGAAGGCGAAGGAAAAAACCCTCCTAACTTTTTTTCTTCTACAATGATTTGTGATTCACTGGGGTAGAGGGTGGTCTATAGTTACAGAAAAAGAGACTTGATCTTCTTCTTATAATCTCTAGTGGGAAGATAACATAAGTGCAAATGTTCTTGACTATATTTCAATAGAAACTCAAAATTAAAAAAAAAGGATAGTGCAAGTCTGTAGGGAAGAGCAGGGTTTAAAGGGTAAAATTAGGAGAAGTTAAAATGATGCAGTGAAAACGATTTAGTGACTTTTTTGAGCAGTTGTACAGGCTCTGTATGCCAGCATATGTAAATCTTTTAAAAAGAAATGAAACATTCCTTTACGACAGACCATTATCTTAGTGGTTTTTCTATCAATCAGGAGTAGGGTGCAGTGAAATGCCAGTGTGTACGTTTTTCTTTGCAAGTTTTTTCCCATTTTAAAATCCATCATGAATTTCTTCACTCATCTTTGTGACTCATGTGTTGCAGAAAAATCCTAAAATGCTCAAGAGGTTACACAAGATGCTTTTTCTCTTTTTCCCCACAGAAGCAAGGCAAAACAGGCTCCTAGAGTACCACTGCACAATGAGCAGAAGGGATCAGACCTCAGACAGTCACCAAAATAGATTTTCTATGGCCTAAAAAGTACCTTAGTCCTTCAGAACTGGAAGGACATGAGTGCCCTGCTGGGAAAGGGGCTGACCCTGCTGGGCTGTGCCATAATAAACTTGTGACAATGCAAAGCTGTTTGTGTGGGACTGATCCTTGCCAAAACATCAGGCAGAAGAGCTTCAGGGGTGATGCTCTGTTAAGTCAAGGGGTTTTGGTGGCAAATCCCCTGAAACAGCTGGTTCAGACTGGAGCAGGGCTTTCTTCAGTTTGAGATTTCCTGCTTCATCTTGTGCTGGGGAAATTACAGGAGCTGAGGCCATTCCAGCAAATTGGGTGGGCATCACTAATGCTGCAGAGAACTGCTGGACTGTCAAGTCGGGCTGTAAGGAATCCAGTTGCAGGATTTCTTGATTTATTATTGTTTATGCTTTATTACTGTGCTATTTATCTTTAATATACTTTCAATATTTGCTGCACTTCCATTTCATTCTTGCAGATGGGAGATTGAATGGGCTGGGAGCTACATTATGTAACAGCCCAAACCACAGAGCAAATGATGCTAAATGCCACTGCATGGCTGCTGAAGAATATTTCAGTCACCTTAATGATATGCTGATGGATGTCTATGGGGTGAATACATCAAGCTTTGGTTCACTTTTGGGAGTAAAGCTGGGAGCTATTTTGATCCAAAAATTTGTTTTAAGAGTTGGTTTGGAGGAGCTGTTGGGAAAGTGGCTCTAAAAATTATGTTGGATTTCAAGTCTTCTGTGTTCTCAAAAACTTCCAGTTCAAATACATTTCATTTTCAAGGCAAAGCCCTTTTTTTAAAATTCTTAATTGTTTTCTCTGCAGCCTCTGCCAGGAAAATATATTCAGGGATATTTTTTCCCATCCTTTTGTGAGCATAGCTATTAAGTATTCTGCAATTAGCAAAGAGTATCTCTGCACTACTCATTCATGGAACAGCCCATCTATTCATGAGAATGATCCTTCAAGAAGGTCCTCTTAGTTCCCAAAGTTTGCAACACGGTGATCTTAATCAAGAGTTGATTTTCCAGCTTTTCTACATTTGGTTATTATTTTCTGTAAGGCAAAACTACAAATGCTTTGTATTCTTAAACTGCATTCAAATGCTTGCCTGTTGCCAGTACAAGTCAAGAGCAAACCTTTGTTATTTATGTTTAAAAAATATGCAGTAGACCTGTTACATATATTTAGTTTCATATGTTTGGTTAAATATTCCTTGTTAGGACACCTATTCTGCCTTCTGTGAAACAGACAGTAACAGTGACAGTATCAGCAAGTCCTGAACAGCTTTTTGCTTGCCTTGAGGGATTCCTGTACCCACTGGGTTTGTTGGGAAGGAACCTGCCCTCCATGTTACATTAGCAAGAATTCTGTCGACTGCTTCACACCCAAGCAGTGTGGAAGTGCTTCCTTGGCTCTTGCCATCTCACAAGTAAGCAAGAAAAAGTTGAACAGCACCTACAGTAACCTGCTGTGTTTACAGAAATGAATATACAGTGTGAATACTTGTAGTGGGTATAAATGAAGATGTGGTATTAAAATACATCTTTATCAAGCTTAAGTGGGGATCTCTACCAAGTTCTCAGTGATTTATGGCTGCATTAGATTAGACATTGAATCCCTTGAGTCTGGATTAGAATGCCAGAACTATCCCTGGTGGCTGTTTTAGTCTGTGAGGTCAAACACATGAACTGGTGCCTGAGCTGAAGCCTTAGAGCTGAGTGAGCCTCCAGACTGGACAGCTTTGCTGCACCTTCCAAGCACGCAGGGCTGGGGAGGTGGTTTGGGAATCAGCTGTCCTTTTGGAGGGAAGTGCAGGCAGGCTATTACCTGCACTGTCTGAGACAGTGTCTGTCAGTTCTGGCACTGATATTGCTGCCAGGGTATTTCAGAGCAGTGGAGCCTCGTGCTCCAGAGTTTTGAGCCAGCAGGACACCAGGAGCAGACAAGATCAGGAGATGTGCAGGGACCCCATGGAGTGGGGGGAAAAAGATAGAGAGAGCAGAGCCACATCTTCCTTTCTTGTGAGGAGTGATACTGCTTAAAATGTCCAGAATTTTAAAGTTTGGGTCTAAATTCAGCACTAAACAAAATTTAAGCCATAAAAGAATCATTCTAAAAGCTCCATGTGAAACTCAGTTTAGCTGTGCAAAGAGAGACAAATTTATAAAAATAATGACAAGATACAACAGGACTGGAAAAGCTCCTGATCAGCAACTCATCTCTGCTGTGGCAGTGATGATGTGATATATACACATAGGCTTATTTCCCAGTTTTTATTTGTCTCTTACAGCATTACTGTTGGCGCCGATGGTAGTAATATTTATCTGCTTGGTTTGTTTTTCTTTTTTCCTGAATTGGACAACTGAGTGAATCAAGGACATCAGTCTAAAACAAGAAAAGAAACTGATGTTCACAGAATCATTAAAGCTGGGAAAAATCTTCCAAATTAATTGAATCCAACCTCTGACCCAACACCACCATGGCAGCTAAACCATATCACAAAGGGCTACTACATTTGCTCATTTTTTGAACATTTCAAGGGGTAGTGAGTCCACCACTTCCCTGGGAAGCCTGTTCCAATGCTTAACCACCCCTTCAGTGAAGAAATTTTTCCTCTTATCCAACCTGAACCTCCCAAATGATGATTGGATCTTGCTACCAGTTGGAATCTGAGATTACTAATTACTGTTGTGCTCTCATTTCCATTTCAGTTTATACTTAGCTAGAAATTAAAATATTTTGAATTTAGGTCCAGAACTTCCCCATTTCAAATACTCCTGCTGATTCAGAAGTTTAACAAAAAAAACACAGTGATGGGAAGCCTGATGAGCACTTGCATTTTCACAGTAAAGTTTTCAGACTATTTTACTGGTCAATTGTTGATGTTTATGGATTCTTCTCTCAGGAAGTGCTTCTCAGGTATGGCAGTCCTTGTGCAGCACATGGATTTAGTCAGGTTTCTGTGCAGTGTAACAACCTCACCTGAGTCTCCCCTATTCCTCTGCACACTTGGATTCAATCAGAAACACCAGCTCCCAAAATTTAGGCACTTGCAATGGTGGGTGAATTTACAAATTTTTTTTGCCTTACTCCCCATTTCTAGCCATGCCTTGGTGACTCACAGAGATAGTTTTGGTCTATGTAATTGATGTAAATCAAGGATAATCTTCCTGGAGTCACTCCAGAATATAATTGTTTCTGAGATAATTAACATTTCCTTCTATGTGTATAAATGATGTGTGCTGGCTCTTGAGTTTGAGGGAGAATTGAACAGCATTGATTTGAAAATAAATAGGGAATTACAAAATTTAAAACATCTTCACTAACCTGCAGCCAGGGAAATAAAGCAATATTTAAAGAATTAAGTTTACACAGATATGAAGTAACAATCTTTAATGTGTATCTTACAAATTAGAAAACAAAACCACTACCACCACGAAGAACAACAAAAGGGAAGGAAACTCGTGGAGATTAAAGCTCCCACTAACATAAAACATACTTAGTTGTTATTTTATTTTTTTTCTTCTCTGTGAAGAAAACAGATGATAAGGGATGCAGAGCTAGCTTGTGATCACGCTCATTACTATCTTGTTATCAAAGCAAGAACCAGATGGTATGACCTAGTAAGGGTAAGAAGAATGTTTTCTTTAAATAAATAAGCAGCACTAATAGATTTCAGAACATCATGCAATGTTGATCTTCAGATTCTATAAATATTCAAAGAGACCCGTGCAAAATAGCTCATTAATGATAAAAACTTACTCTGTAATTAAAAAGAAATCCACTGTCTGAATAATATGCAATTTTTGCAACGTTCATTACGTAGTAGATGTTATTATGGTTATTTCTAAAACATTCTTCATATTCTACTGTTGTTAATTTTATTTAATTTTTCTGTTGTAGGAGGAGTAATGTGCTACACCTGAGGCCTGGCCACTGACACTGTACACAAATACAGCTTTTTGCTCTGCTGACACTCAGTGCTTGCCATCACAGAGAGCCATTCAGGGGTGATGCTTTCACCATGCAAAAAGACTCTCATAAATCTATCCTATAAAAAGATTCCCATCTTTTTAAACTTCTTGAATAGTTGAAATATTTGGTCAACTAATCAGCAGAAAGAAAAGAAAGAATATTATTTCTTCAATAACTGTGTACATTAAACATTAGTAGTGGTAATCTCAGTTTACAAATTGACTGGTAAAACCACCAACTAACCCAAGCAACCAACCTGAACCTAGAGCAAAATCTAATTAGTGTTAGATGGAGAATGAATTGGAGAGAAAATCTGCAGGTCTGTCATTTTTGAGTCTGTTACCTGATCTAGTTGAAGATGTCCCTGTTCATTGTAGGGGATTGGACTAGATGGCTTTTGAAAGTCCCTTCCAACCCAAAGTATTCTATTATTCTATTATTTTCTTTTTCTTTCTCAATTCCCATGATTTATTCAGCTTGTAGAGAGATCAGACATTTTGTCAAACTTGTTGGTTCTTGTTAGTGATGATTTCTTTTGCATTCCAGAATTTTCAAGGGTTTGACAGTGAAGGAAATGGCATTATACAGCCAAGGGAGTTGAAGAAGTTCTTGTTCCCATTTGGCATTCCAATCACCCTGGAAGGATTGAAGCAGCTTTGGGCAAGGTATAACAACTCTAAATGATTAGGTCTTGCAATAATGCATCTTTTATAGGATTACAGAGCCTTTGGTAGTGCAGTGAATGACAATAGACTGCGCTTCACAAGAAATCTTTTCTTTTGTTACGATTGCGACCTCAGAACACGACACTCTTACAGGAGGCAATGTCTTATCATACTAAGCTCAGTTAGATCCATCAGTTTCCAACGAATTCAAAGATAGAACTTCCTCTTGGCTTCAGTATTTCTGATCCTTTTAATTGAACATGCATGTTCTTCTCAGATGGCAATGTAAGTCACTGGTTAAATTAACTTCTTTGCCAGCAGTTTTTCTTATACACACAAACGCCCAGCTCAGTGTGTCCTGGGTTAAAGTCAATTCCAGATATCTCAGGTCAGGTGGGAACTGCAAACAGAGCTTCCACCCAGGAGGTCTGTGGACAGTCCACTTTGCACACCTGTATGAAGGCACAACCTCTTCTTTTCAGAGCACTAGGTTTACTAGCAATATTTTCAACCTAAATAAAAGCAAGACGGTCAAAAGAAAAATGCCACATACCAAATATTTAACAAAAGAAAGCAAGGCAATTTCATGCTGTGTAAAGATTTCAAGTAATATCGTGAAATGTTTTTATAGACAAGTAATTTGCTGTGAAGTGGGGGGGAGCTTGTCTGTCTTCAACAAAGAGGAGCTGTGCTATAAACTGTGTTTACAGTGGGATAGATGTCAGCTATATGTGACATTAAATAAAAAACTACCTTCATTAGAGATCTATTTTGAAAAGTAATCACTAATATATAGAATCTCAGTGTATTGCATTTTGGTTACAAACTGCATTACCTGTATCGATTTTTCTTTGCATTGATTTATTTATGAACTATTTTCTACTTCATTAGATTTTACTTGCCATTCTTATTCCTGATTCCTATGGCACATTGAAGAGTGTCCTTTTCATGCAGTTATCTGCTGCATAACTTCACTCCCATCAGCCACTCCTTTTAGAGAATAGCTAAAATCTCTTCCATGCCTGATACGTCTGTAACTTGAATAAAGGAATTAGAGTGAAGCTGAGGCTAAATTAGGCCTTGCCATGCATCAGAGCACTGGCAGGGGGAAAAACTCCAGAGGAAACAGCCTGTGGAAAGATTTATACCTAAGAAAATATGAAAAGTGCTTATGAAGCTAAATCTATGTTTCTGAAGGATGATTACAACTCTGAGCATCTTGTGTGACTACTTTGACACACTTGAGAATGGATTTTTTTGGACACCTGCATCTCAAACCAGTCTCTGAAAGACTGCAGCACTGAGAGCTGGAGAATACTCCTGGCAATTTTTTACTCAGGGTAGTATTTTTAGAAGTGACTCTGTGACTACAATGTGTAAGCCCCATCCTTTCAGCCTCATGTAAAGTCACTCATTCATTTTCGGTGTGGTATGGCACCTCTGTAAGGAAGGGAAGTCAGTGAGAGCTAAGCTGTTAAGTCAGTTAAGGACATCTGTAATGCCTTTCTGTGGGGAACACATGAATATTTAAAAAGAGCATTTCTTTTTCAAGGTATGATACAGATGAAAAAGGATAACTAACTCATCAAGAATTTTGAAGAAACTGGGGATAGAGTTTCCATCCACTGACAGAGGCTCAGCCAACACATCACAAATGACAGCCATGCACATTTACAAGCACTAATTTTGTTTATTATTAGAATAATAAACAAAAGAAGCATTCAAAGCTGAAAGAGCAGCAGGAACAGCAGAAAATAAAGCTCTGCATGTAAAAGAAATTACAAATCAGACTGAGTAAGTTATTTATGAGCTTAGCATTTAACTTTGAGTGTTTGTGTTTAGTTTGTCAATATGACACTGTGAGCAATACAAATACAATGTTACTAAAAAAAAGCTCTGAAAAAAAGTCTTGGAAAGTGCTGGACCAAGCTTATCCACAATGTTATTCCCTTGATTTGCTGGAGATGAGCCTAGCTCGTGTGCACTGGGAGACCTTTCACAGATATTCTCCATGGGTTGTATCTTTTACCACACAGACCTTGTGGCAGCATCTCTGCTGGCAAACAGAATGTCCAGAGACATTTCCAGGCTGCTGCTGGACTGCCAAACCTTTGACCTGTGGCAGCTAATGTCTTCCCTGTGCCCAGCCAGCACTGCTTGGGAGCAAGAGCCTCGAGGACAGCTCCTCCTGGGCAGCCTGGAGGCAGCTGCTCCCTTTGGGTGGCTGAGGACGTTCCCTGGCAGAGATGTGCCAGGTGTCTGTCCCCTGTGCCTGGGCCACTCTCTGGCCTGTCCATAGCCATCAGCTCGTGGTTCCAGTCCTACCACTGCTGTCAGCTCAGACTGAAGGAGAAGAGCAAGTGCAGGTCCCTCCCCAGCAGACTGCTCCAGACAACCTTGGCTTGGACCTGGTTATGCTCACCAGGGGCTTTCCTTGCAGCTGGACTGGGTGGGTGTGTAGGATGCTGGGGTCCTGCCTCACTCCCTGTCCCTTACATGAGAGAAGGGTGACAACCACACTCAGCTTCACTTACCTCTAGCAGCTCCTTAAATTGCTGGGGAATGGCTCTGGAGTGCAGCAGAACCAGCCTTGACAAGGATGGACCCTGGATCCAACAAGCATCTCGTCTCCAAGTCTCTGTCTGAAACAAAACCAACACTCACAGTTAAGAGGTCACTGCTCCTGAGAAGAGCATTTAACAAAATGACAAAATGATATCCTGCTTGCAGTGGAGTCTAATGATCCGTGCTTGCCCCAGTGAGTCAGCAGTGATTAGCCTGCTGCTCCTGCTCCTGCAAGATTCCTGCATCTGCCAGCAGATTGAGACAGCAGGAGAACCCTCTGCCCACCACAGGGCTGTTAAAACTTCATATTTCTGTGGATAAACACCACCTGGATGCTTATCATGTTTCTTGCTTGTGCTTTCACTCTTCCCCTGAAATGCATTATATATTTTTTTTTGTTTTATTTAGGAGTATAAACCCTCGGGAGCAAAACTCATGTAAAAATATATCCCCAGGAGTACAGATGTGCTTTCTTTTGTGCTAGGAAAGGGTCTGGAAGTGGTAGAAACTAATAAATTATTGTTTATAAGAATGATAATTCCCAATCACATTGTTGGTAAAGCTGCTACACTCACAAACAGAGAAGAGCAGCCTTTTCTTGCAGATAAAGAGGCAGCTTGGGAAATCAGCTCACAACTGCCCCACAAAAGAGAGCCAGAAGCCTGTAAGCTAAGGCTTTTGCCTTTTTACCCTGCTTTTTAAAATTCTGTTTCTCAGGATCCCAAATAGCCTGAAAGAATAAGAGGAAAGCTGTCCCTTTTTTTTTCAGCATCACATCTCTCCCACCTGCAATGCAGCTCTCTGGCATAAACTGCACTTACAGCAGGTACCAACGAGAGTTCCACCTGTAGAGAATTGTGTCATATAAAGCAGAGATGGGGAGGCAGCTGCTGCATTGCAGGCATTGTTTATTATTGTATTTGATGTGGAACTGCCTCACACTGGGCTTTTCCTCTCCATTTTTTGTACAAGCCTGTTATCTCTAGTCTGACTTGGATGAAGAGCTCTTCTGGTCAGGAACCTTGAATTTCTTTCCTGTTAGTGCAATGCCAAATGCAAGGCAGCCCTGCCTCCAGTGCTATAAATAAGAAGCAGCTCTGCAAGTCAGAAAGATGCCGTGTGCTGCAAGCAGAAATTTTACAGTGTGGCTCAAAGATGCAAATACTCCTCCTGAAGCAGCTGGAGAGTAATTAAATCAATGGAGAAAACATGCCAGGTAATAATAAAATAGTCATGATATGTGATGCTGGCAGGTCTGCATCCTTCAGAATTATTTGCTGTTATGAACCTATTGTAACAACAACCATGGTCAGAACTGCAACAAATCTCACAGATACAACATTGCTTAAGCTTTATTTGGAGAAACAGAAATTGGAGACTGGGTCACATAGAACTGAATGTAGTTTTGTGCTAGCAGCTGGAGCTCCTGGGTGAGTTAGAGCAGGGTTCTAATAGATGGATGTGGAATATTCTGGCCCCTGCACTGAGGGCTCCCTCATCCTGAGAGCTGACAGTTTGCAGAGGGGACTTGTATAACCCTTTCCAAAATGGGATTCTAATTATTTGTTAGATTCTGTTTTTCTTGATTGTTATATATAGAACACCTACTTCTGATTTTAATATTTTGAAATTTGTCATCTGCAGCTTTGTCTGGGAATGAGTTCACCATTCAGTCACTCATGGTCTGCAAAAGTAAGTCTTGCAATCGATTATTGCCACCTTTCAGTTTTGCTGAATGTTCTCTTTTTGCCTCCCACACTTCCTCACCCAGCTCCTGGACAGTGGGAGCAGTCCTGTGCTAGCAGTGCCTGCCTGCTTTTCTCTCTTGGATATCTGGATGTGCAAGAGAAGCTGAATCCAGACTTCTGGACTTCTCAGATTTCGTGTTAGGCTCTGGAAAGCCATAAGTGACTCTAGAGCCAGAGTCACTGTACAGTGGATGAAGAACTCCATGTGTGTGGAGCTGTGAAGGCAGGAGTCCAGCCCAGTGTCACCTCCTGTGCAGAAGCCCCTCAGAAAGGTGAGCTGTGAGCAGCAGAGGTGGGACCACCCCTCTGATGGTGAGGTCAGTGTAAGGAGATCGGCTCTTGGGCAGCAAAACCCAGCCAGGGTGTTCCACTTTTCCTTCTCAGTGTGCTGGGAAATGATTCCCTTCACCTTTCCCATTCCAGCTGAGAGGAGATATTTGCCTGCAGCGTGGATTTGCTGTTTACAGGACCCACTGCAGCAGCACTGGGAGCAGCACCCACTCCCCCTTCCATGGCCCTGCACAAGCCCTCGTGTTTTTCCTTGCCAGTGGCCACATCCAGCCTGTGTCCTTACCTGTGAACCTCACCCTGCCAGCTTTGGAGCAGTTTCAGGGCCCTGTGATTGCACACTGTGAAGCAGACAAAAGCTCTGGACATCTTACAATTCAAAACATACTGCCTTGCACTTCTTTTTTTTTTTTCCTTTTTTCTTTTGCTTTTGGAACAAATTGCCCAAATTAGAAACAGACATTGAACAGTGTGCAGTGGCTTTGCAGCTTTTCAAGAAAAAATATGAAACATTTGCAAGAAAATATTATTTTTTTGGCACAGCAGCTTGATCTATGGTTTTAATCCACATTTTCTTCATGTAGATATTTATTGCTGTGAGTGGAATAATTACCACCCAGAAATCTTTTATTAGACCAAAAAATGTTGAATGCTTCAATTTTCCAAAAATATGAATCTCAAAATCTCAGCCTCTACTTTCATTGGGACTATTCTGTGATTCTGTGTAGATTTAAGTGGAAGATGACAGCAGTGATGAAGACTGGCACTGAAAGTAAATATAGTTGAAAAAGGGTTGCTGAATTTTCCTGCAATGAGGATACAATGTGGACCATATCAACCCTTCAAAGCTCACCCCTGCAAGATGGAAGGGGCTGAGCTGAATAGACTTTGGGGCTGGCAGAGATCAATGTCTGGCTGAAATCACAAATTGTCCTTAGGGTGGTCAGATGGCTTTGGCTTTTAAGTGGCTGTCCTGCTTCCTTGGTGTGATTCTTCTGGTCTTCTGCTGGGCTTCAGTACCCATCCTCCTCCACCACTGCCCCATCCCTGTAAAGCTGTGGGATTTAAGCATGGCACATCATCTCCAAAAAGGCAAGCCCTCCTCTGACAGCAGATTTTAGATTTGTTTCTCTGCTGGAAAGTCTGCAGGCTTCTGAACATAATAAAAGTTGAAACTCAGAGGTGTAATTAGCAGATGTTGGATCTCTAGAGTCTGGTGTGTAAGTGGAGGCTGAGCTGGTGAGTCAGTAATTAGGAACATGGAGACTGGGGAGAGCAAAGCCAGCAGGAAGGCAGTGCAAGTGCACCCGGATTGCTGTGCACCCTCTGCAGAGCCCTCCCATGTACGAGTCTTGCTGTGGTTGTGAGCCCAGTGCCACATGGTATCAGGACTAGGATATGAAAGAGGGGAAGGAATTAAGCAGAAAAAGAGAGATTTGAAAGTGAGAGAAAAAGTGATAGCACTTTAGGGGCTTTTAGAGCCTCTAAATCACACGGGCATTATTGCAGTTTCCTTGAAAAGCCTCACATCATGCCTTGGAACCTATATACAGTGCCCAGATTAATCATAAGGAAGCTCACAACTATTTTCTGGAATATTGCAGGAGTAGGAGCTATCAAAGTTTTTAATGGCATGAAGCCAAGCTGGGGTGAGAGGGCAATCCATGCAGTTACAGAAAGTAAGTTGAAGGAATATTGCACTCACAAGGAAACTTGAACTTTTGAAAGACACAAGTTTCATATAAGAATGCAGAGGGAGGAATCCTTTGAAGAATTTTTGGCTGATCTTAAAATAACAGATCAGTCAAGTAGCTATGACATTTCAGAGATTCCATTTTAAAGGATCAAATTGAAGATTCAAAGGTACAGAAAAGATCCCAGGAAGGTAGGATCAAAAAAAAAAAAAAAAAAGAGAGAGAAAAAGATATCTGTTTAGTCAAGCTAGGACAGTTGTAAGAGACAATATGAAAATACTAGAAAGGGAGAAGGACATGCTGTCTGTCAGAAAAGGAAACAAGAAAAATTTAAAGACTCTTCAGAGCTATCTGCAAATAGCCAAAGTGAAATATGTGAAAATTCATAGATTCACCTTATGTTCAGGAGTTTAGAAATTCTGCAGCAGCTATAGGAAATGCAGTTTTTCTGCAGGACCATGCGACTGGAAAAGCAGAGGAAAAAGAGAACACCCTCTATATCCCCAGATCTATGTGATGGTGCACAAACATACAATACAACAAAGTATCACAAAGAAATGCTGTGCAAAAGCTTCAAAAGTGGGCTGCAGACTAAGAAGAAACAACCTCTAAATTAAAAACTGGTGCTCAGTCACTGTTAGTTCCAAACACACTGCAAAATATCTGGCCCAGGAATCTCTCCATGTAGAGGAAAGATTATTGAAATGAGGGTGTCTAGCAAGAATCTCATTTGTATCAAAGGATTGAATGATCTTAATCTGAAAAAGATAAACAGGGTAGTTAAATTTATAGGCAGAAAGAGTTAGTGTTTGTTTTTTTTAAATATGCCTGTTCCTGGGCTTGGTTAAAGGATTGAGTTGAGGAAGGATCCATAAACACAGGAGATCAGCACCCAGAAATCTTTAGGGTCAGAGAAAAAGGAGATACTGAATGTAGAGCTGTGTTTTCACAGCAGTGTATGCTGCCAGGAGCATCCCTCTGGTTGTGAGAAAGAAACTCATAAAGGAGCTGGATTCTTCAGGAATAATAGTGGGGAGTTTGAAAATGAGCTAGGTAGCAACAGCAAGATGAAAAGAGAAGTGGCTGAGATTGCTCTTGGAACCAAGTGTCTGTTTCAGGACGGCCACTGTCCTCTAAAGGATGTTTTCAGGTGAAAAGGCTGCATAGCTGTTGACAAATATCAGTAATTTTTTTACAAAAATTAAAAATCCAGATTGTTCTGCTGGGTCTAAGTAAACTTCCTTGTGTCTGACAAGGTGTTTAACACCTTGCATTTTTAGACCACTGGACAAGAGGTATTGCTTTCAAAGACTTCCTTTAGGCTTTAAGTTCATTCTTGCGTTTTCACAGGGAAGGCCAATCACTTGAAGAAACTGTCCTGCTTAAACTGAGATGTCAAGTAGAGAGAAAACCTGTCAGGAGTCTGAGAAAACCATCTGAGGGCCTGAGAATGTGATTAGACAAAAATTCAAATGTAAGGGAGGAGAAACAGCATAAAAGATGAACTGTCAAAAATACAAGCCCGAGTCATTACAAAGATATCACCCACGAAGAAAACAAAGGTGCCCAGAGGTCACAGCACAGGAATGTTACATGAGAGTTCATTTCACACAGGAAATCTGTGCAAGCAGCTTTTGATTTAGTGCACAAAATGGACATACTGAGCTGTAAATGTGGGAAATGAATTCCCAAATTAAAAGCACTAATAAAGACAACCCCTAGCCTTACATATAGTGGCACTAGAAGACACTCAAAGTCTTCAAAAGATGGCTTACAGGCAGTATTATTAAAAAAAATAAGGAAATGTGTGGCCTGTGTTTCTAGGACACCTGTCAAAACCAGGACTGGGGCACAGGCTGAGAGCAAAGCTCTGGCTCTCACTAATATGGAATATTTCTATAATCAGCAGAGCTCTGGCTCTGCTCTCTGGTTGTAAGGAATGTCACATATTTGCTAATCCACCTGTATGGTCAGAGCTGAGACAAACCACTCTGCAGGCAAAGGAAAGACCAGCTTCCAGAATGTAAAAATAGCACAACTTTTAGTGGTTTGGGGTTTTTTTTCTAGGTAAAACCTAAAAACCTATTCAGCCTGATAAAAAAGTTAAGGTTTGAGAAATACCTACTGATCAAAGACACTTTACAGAGCATTAAAGGAGTCTCCAGATATTTTGAATACAATGCTGAGCTGAGCCAAAACTGTTAAAATACAATTCAAGCAAGCTGTGAAGCTGAGCAGTAATCCATACTTTTCAAATGAACTTGAGAAAAATGTTGAAAAATGGTTTCTTGCCAGTGAAACTTGGTTAAGGGGAGAGTTAGTCCACATAACAGAGAAAGGTACAGTGGATCTGAAGCATGTAATAAATAAACTGCTAATAACCCACCTAAGCCATATCATAATTCAGACTTTTTTAAGGTGGGTGATTCCATACACAATGGTGTTTCCTGGACCCTGAGGACTATGGGGAAATTACTCTTTGTTCCTATGAAGTGCAAACTCCAAAAGTTTGGATTCTTAGGAGAAAAAATAGGCAAGGAAAATAGATTGTCCTTGTAAAGACTAGACTGAACTTAAAACTTCTTGAAAACAAATAGAAAACCAAGGATTCTGCAAGGCTGAGAGGAAAACAGCTGAGAACAAATTGCAGGGAGGCTTTGATTGAGTCAAGATGCAGAGAATCACATTGCTTGAGTTTCCAAAGTTTGATCAAAGTCCCTGATGTCAGTGAAATGTAAGTGACAAAATGAAGGGGGAGGAAAAGTCAAGACTTTGAGGCTTGAATTTAATCATGTGCAAGAAGTGATATCTCAGAGAGGTTTGAAGGTCCTGTAATGAAGTCCAGCACATGGGCATGGATCAGGCTTTGTTCTGCTCCAGGCTTTGGTCAGGTCCAGCAGGTTTTGTTGAAGCTGTCCTGCTGTGTCAGAGTTTCAGAAGCCTCAAGAATTGCAGAGAGTTATGGTGCCAAATCCTTATAATTTTAATGGCTGTAGTAATAATAAACATTTTGTAACTCTGATCAGGACGGGCTTTAAAAGAGGTAATTATGTTTTGCATCTGCAGTTTTGAATCTCCCAAGTAGCATTTCTTTATAACAAGAAGCCCAAGCCATACAATTCCATGTACAAATTAAATGGAGGGCATATTGGATTTAAAGTTTATTTCTGAACAATGTGGCAGTCTTTGAATAAATTTTATGAACTTACCACGCACAGATAAAAAAGCTCAAAATCTTTCCCTGCCCCTCCACTCCTATTCTGTGTATTTGTTTGTATCCTTTTAGCCTATTTAACAAAGGACCTAAAATAAACTTCTGCATGCTTTCAGGAATAAATTCAGGGATGACTTCCAAGATTTCAATAATGCCTTTCATAATGGATAAAATTAGAGATGGCTATGTAAAAATATGTGGCCTGCACAGGACATTACAAGAATTCAAGCCTTATCTTGATGATGATGATTTCAGCAGTTTTCTAAACAGATTTGTTTGATTATCTCCTTAGGACCTCTTTGTTCACACCCACCAAAGCCTATAAGCTTCTAGTGAGTGTTAAGTAAATGGAAAAACTCTATTAAAACTAATGGAGATACCCACAGGTTTAAAACTGCAGATGTGTGAAAAATATTTTTGCATAATGAATTGATTTTGTGGGAAAAAAAACTTAAATGGCTTCTTACTTTTTTTTTAAGTACTCTTTGAGTATGTACATTTGTTTTTTAGTTTGTTTCACTTATTTTATTTCAGTTTAACTGAGCAAGGGTGTGCAACATCTTGTTCAAAATGGAAACACAATTAAATCAGGTTATTAGACTACATTAGCTTTTCAAATGATCCAGTGCTGCTGCCATGACAAGCTGTCCTTTTAATTCTCTGTATTAATATGATAAAGAAGAAAATCTCTATTGTAGAAGCTGAAGAACACAAAGGACCTGCTCCAACATTGGGTTCTGCAGTTCTCTGCACCAAGCCAGCCCCCAGAGGTCACATGCCTGGCAGCACTGGGTTTTGTTCTCCAGTGCCTGCCACACCAGACTCATTTTTGAAATAAAATTAACAAAGTCTTTTCACAGTTCACCTTTAATTGGGTGATCAACTTTTTATGAATTGAAACCTTAATAGGAATCTGCTGCTTGTTTCTTTCTCAAAGACCTCTTGATGATAAACACCTCCATTCATTGTAATTTTGTGCAGATTATTCCTTTCTTGATCCAAAATAGTCTTTTCTAAATAATACAGAGTAGATTAGCATATGCATTTAGTTTTATTACTAAAATTTTAATGCCCACTTGGCAATTTATTTCTCTGCTGAAATGGTGTTGATTATTTCCTTTTCCACACACTGTCTCCAATATTGGAGCCAGCTTGACACGGGTAGTATGTGGGAGTGCTGTGCAGCTGCAAGATGCAAAATCAGGGCTCTTGAATGTTTTTTTTTCTTCCTAGCAGATATGGGGTCTATAGTTAATTTCTTTTCCAGCCTGTTTTATAAAGCTTCCTCTTTGTTTTACTGGCTCTCCCCATTAATTAGACATTCTTGTAACTGGATATTCTGGTGATTGGTAGCTGAGGCATTGGTCCCTGGTGATTTACTGTGGAAACAGACGATAAAAGTGTGTTACTGTAATTCATTTTTAAACAAGAAAATCGAGGTTGTGTGGTGGGGCCATCTCCTCTGTCAAATCTTGGCTCTCTAGGACTTGCCATTACCGTAATTCTAACAAAAAAGCTGAGTGCAAGACTGAAAAAAACCTGCAGGCTTTCCCCTGCAGCATAGGAATTGTCTGCCTAACACATGTGTGTGAAGAACTCATGGTTCTGATAATTGGCTATAAAATTATTAAAATCTTTTATAAACCTATCCAAAGATGGTAACTCTAAAGTCAGTCTGGAATAGTTCCATGGCAGCCAGTGGATCTGTATCAAACATACCTGGTGTAAATTGCATTCTGGAGACTCTCTAGTGATCTTTTAAATTCCACACCAGGAAATTCCACAGTCTGCCTGCACTGGCTTAATACAGGGAAAATGAGGGCAGAGCAAGCCCCTGCTCCTGTATCCATTGTGGTGATGAACTCTACAAGCTCACTGGGCTTGTTTGGAGTCCTTGTTTAAAATATATCAGGTGCTCTTTCATTAAGAAACCACAAGTCACAGGCCATTGAAAGTAGCTTTTCATGTAATGGTCACTGCTATTCATTTTGTCTTAAATTTTCATGCTAAATAACTTTTAGAGTCACATATTTTATGTATAAGTGAAGTTCGCCTGAATTCCAGTCCTTCTAGAGTAAAATATGCAAATAAAAATTAATTTAGTTTGGTAACATAGTCCTCTGCAAAAAAAAACATTCCCAAATTATATGCAATATCTCATGATTCCCCTTGCTGATATCTGATGCAAAAACATATTCACTGTTGTTACCTGGAGCTATCTGCAGTCAGCTCTGCATCCCACTCCATCTCCAGTGTGACAGAACATAGAATTCTCCAGTGTCTCTGATCCAGCAGATGTTTCAGGTGACAGACAGAAATTTGGGAAGCTCTGAGTGCAGCCTGCAGAGCCCATGGGTAGGACTTCCAGGTATGGGATGGGCTCCCGGGTATGGGATGGGCTCCCAGGTAGAGGATGGGCTCCCAGTTATAAGATGGCTCCCAGGTATGGGATGGGCTCCTAGGTATAGGATGGGTTCCCAGGTTTAGGATGGGCTCCCAGTTACAGGATGGGTCCCAAGTATAGGTTGGGTCTCAGGTATGGGATGGGCTCCCAAGTATAGGATGGGTCTGTGGTATGGGATGGGCTCCCAGGTACAGGATGGGCTCCCAGTTATAGGATGGGTCCCAGTTATAGGATGGGTCCCAGTTATAGGATGTGTCTCAGGTATAGGATGGGCTCCCAAGTATGGCATGGGTTCCCAGGTTTAGGATGGGCTCCCAATTATAGGATGGGTCCCAGGTATGGGATGGATCTCAGGTATGGGATGGGCTCCCAAGTATAGGATGGGTCTGTGGTATGGGATGGGCTCCCAGGTATGAGATGGGCTCCCAGTTATAGGTTGGGCTCCCAGTTATAGGATGGGCTCCCAGGTATGGCATGGGCTCCTGGGTGTAGGATGGGCTCCTAGGCACGGGCTGGCCACAAATGAGCAGGAGAGAAGCCCTTGCAGGACACTTCACACCACAAGGCACTGGGAGCAGGGCCAAATGCACCAGCCCTCTGTGCAGCTCACTGAGCACCCCATAGAGGGCAGGGCCTGTGCCTGAGGCAGTGAGGCTGAGTCCTGCCAAGAATGTGTAAAATAATTCTCTAGTGGCCTTCCAAGCCATGCTAAGAGAAGTGCAGGCTGAGAAAGAAGTCAAACCCTTTGTCATAGCCGTAGGCAGAAGCGTTGTATGGAATAAAGTTTGATTTTTTCCTCTGTGGTAAAGAAATTGTGAGTATAGATTTGTGTTGCTACATCCACAAAACCAAGCACAGAAAGGTTCTGGATATCACAGTGCAGGTCTGGCAGCAGCTTACAAGGCTGTCTGTGGTTCTGCTCCTTCCTCTCAGAATGATTACAAGATTTAGGAGGGTTAAGCAGCACTTCAGCATCTGCGAGTCAAAGATGTTTTTGTAAAGCTGAAAGGCAAGGGCCAGTAGCAGCACTTAGCACCAAGAATATCCATTCCTCACCAGAGTCCATTAGATTGTGTTTGCTCTGTGATGTGAAAGAGAATTCCACAGACAAAGCTGGGAGGCTGCACATCCTCCAGCCACACTGGGGATGGTGAGCCAGTCAGTAAATGAGGATCCAAACACTGTGCTGAGTTTAAAAAGCAAGGAGCTATTGCTGATGGACAGGAAGGTTTCACACTTGGGCCCAGGCTAAAGCAGGTTTCCTCCTGAGCATCTGGAGATTGGCCTGGATCTGCATCTGAGACTGTGGTTGAATTTAAATGACAGGATGGGTATCTTAGACCTGATAAAAAGCTTGGGCTGGAACTAACAAGATTTATACACTGACACCACAAGCATATCCTGAAGTGCTGCTGCAGTACAAATAATACATCATAATAATTAATCAGTTCAGACAACATGAGATAATAATTTAAAATCTTTGATATCTCATTCTGTATTTTTTCCTTAGCTTAGGAATCAGCATTCATGACAGCAAGCTCTCTTATTTTGATTTCCTGAGAGCAATTGAGGATGGCAGAGCATCTGAATACCAGCAGAAACAAAAGCAGGCTGCACCACCTGCAAGCTTTGCAGAGCTCAGCTTAGAACAAACCCTAATAAAGATAAAGGAAACAGTTACATCATCTTAGGATTTGTTGTATAAGGTAAGTTTCATCTTATTTAATGTCTATTTTTTTCTGCCTAGCTGGGTACTACCCCAAAGGCTCCAAAACTTTTCTGCTATTGAGCGCTACCAGCAACCTTGGCCTATGTAGAAATACCATCTTCTGAAAACTGCAGGCTTCTTAATTGATTGTATTCTGGTAATTCCACAAAGCAAACATATCAAATCAAGCCTAGAGGTGTTGTGACAGTAAGATTTGGAAAGGAAAAAGCAAACAGGAAATTATCAGGACCTTCCTCTCTCCCCAAAAAAAACCCCTTTCCTCCTCTAGTTGTCTGTAAATTGTGTCTCAAGCCTGTAAATATCACATCTTCCAAACAGATCTGTTGATTTTTCTAAGCTGAGACTTGTTATAACTAGATATAATGTGCTACTGCAGGCAGGCATTATGGTTTTATCAGGCAAAAGAAGCATGTAGCAACTGAGAATAGAGACATCTGATCAGATGTGAGCACATTTTAGTGGTTGCAGAAGTTATCACCTGTCACCTGGGGCTCTGCAAGTATCTGCATTTATGCTCTGGGCCATTTCTGATTCTGACACAGACAGATAAGGTACATTAGCTGTCAAGCAGCATGTTCCCTGGTTTTCCCACCTGTAAAATGAGAACAAAAAAAATAACCACTTCTCCCTAGAATTTGGAAAGCTCTGAATGAGAAAAAAAAAAAAAGCTGTATGCTAAGTAGTCTTAGCTGGTTGTGTCGCAGTCTAGTGAAATGCAGCAGCCTCTAGAGGAAATAGTTCTTTCTGCCATAGCAAGATTGTTATCAAGAATGGGAATGAATAATCAAAAAAACCTTGAAGAAAATGTTGCCATCACAAAGAACTCTAGAGCCATGTCATCTGCACCTGCAGTTTCAGCCCAGTTTAAGCTCATGTTTTAGAGGCAGACCCTGCATCCCCAGCAATGTGGTCCTGCCTTCTGTCTTGGTCAAAACCAGCACTTTTCTTCTGGCCCTCTGACCTGGGTCAAGGAACACCAACATGATAAAAGCCTGAGCAGTTGTGTGTGGCCATGGGAGACCTGCAGCCTGCACAGGGGAGGGAAGGGAACAATCCCTGGGAGGATAATGGGGATAGAAACTCCCTGTCATCAATGGCTTCATTTCTGAAATTTCAATCTGTGAGTCAGAAATAACACAGGTTTCAACAAACACACTGCTAGTGATGTCCCTGGAACTAGAATCCAAAGAAAAGAGTCCCACAGAGCTGCTGCTGCTTTACAGAAATCTCTTTTCACACTATCTGGAGGCTCCAGGAATGCTTGTTCCAAACTTATTGGGGTCACATTGCCACAACTTTGTTCCACAACAAACTGGCGACAGCTTTTCTAGACTTTGGTATTTCTGCCACTCTTGAACTGCTCTCTCAAAACTTCTGCTGCTGCAACTCTTCCCTAAACTGTTTCCCCGTGGAAACCTCTGGAAAACTCCCACAAGGAATAGGCTGGGAATTCTGTGCAAGGGAGGATGAGAAAAAAGTAAGCCTTCAAGATGAGCTGAAGCTAATGAGGATGCAGGGCTACTGAGTCCTTTAATAGAGCAGATAATGAACTTGCCTCACCAACAGTCATGGTACGGGGGACAAAAGGCAAATTGAATATGCTCAGGTGAGTTTAATTTAAAAATATTTTAATGTAAATTACTTAAGGCAGCCCTCTAATATTTTTGTTTGCTTCATCTCTTGTCTTAACCACTACCTTTTCTGGAATGTTTGGATATTTGCTATAATGCCTTTAAGCTTTTACTGCAGGTTGTTGTTTATTTCCATACTTATATTTAAACATGTCACAGAACCACAAACTATTTTTGGCTCGTTTCAACAATTGCAACTTATTTTTAAAATAAAAGAAAGGTTCAAGTTAAATGTGGTTCTGAGAAATGTGTTTTGTTTCTTCATGTAAAAAACACCTGCAATTAAAAGGCATATGGATCTCAGGTGTTTCCATGTGAACTGCTAAATGGCTACCAAAAAAAGACTGCTCTTTTGGAATGTCTAGGTTTGCTTAAATCATTTGAATTCTTGCTTCTCGGGCATTTTTCACTGATGGAGAAAGATGACAGTGGAGTAAATAAGCACTGGAATTTCAGCACGTACTTGGCCATTTCCCCTTTAAATGATGAGACAACAGTTCAGGCACTTTCTCAAGAACTTCAGCTTTTGTTAGTATTTCACAGTACACTGGGAAGTGTCCTGAGAAATATAAACCACCTCAGACATCAGAAGAGCCACCAAGCTATAATACATTTCTTTAAAAGATGGGATTGGATGTGTTAGCAATAACTGACTAAGCATGTGATTCACATATATTCACATATTTTCAAAAAGTCACAAAAATATTTCTGTTGACTTCTATTTAACTCCACGAAGCCCTTACCCTGTTACAAACTGCTGTAATAAGTTAAGTTGTACACTCACTTAGATTTTGGTCTGGACATGCAGCAAGCTGGAAGTATGACCATGGTTAGAGCCAGATCACCCCACGTGGGTGATACAGGGCTACCCAAAAATGCCAAATGATTCCTGATGGCCTGGCAGGGGCATACAGAAAAATGAGTGGAGTGGGAATCCCACCAGGTTCTTGGTGCCAAACTACAACAGCAGAGTAGCAGGAAGGTAAAATACAGATTAGTCAAGTACAGAGAAAATCCTGACTGCAGTCATGGACAGGGTCTTCTAATGTTCTGAACATGAGAGTTGCAACAACTCAAATTAAACCAGATTTGCTGTTTCTCTGTGCAGAGGTCAGTGCCAACAGTGTCTCGCTTGGTGCAGATTGCAGGAGCAGATCCCTCAGTTCATAATCATGTCCTGTTATCAGTGCAGCCATCCTTATCATGTTTGCAAATAACAGGAACATTATCAAATGTGTAAACCAAAGAAGTCTCTGTCCTGTTAATTTTCACAGTCCTTTCTTCTGGCTTCTCCCCTCTCAGCCTGCCTTTCCCAGTGGGAAGCAGGTGTGAGTAGATCTGAGTGTTCAGAAGCCCAAATGACCTTTCCTTACAGCTCATTCCTGAACCTGGCTAAGGATGTGAAAGTTGTTTACTAGAAAAGAGTATTAATTTGCAGTTTATGTCCTAAGAAAGGAACCATGTTTCGTTTTCAAAAGTACAAGTAAAATGAGAAAAAAATAATAATCATCATCCAATCGCAAACTGTACCTCTCTATTGCCATGGCAATGCTGGAATGTTGTGCTAAACAGAGCTATACAGCTATTAAACCTTCTGTCATAAAGAAGCTGGAAAACCAGTGAGACCTGCCTCAGCCTCTTCAAATCCTGAGTCAAAGTCTGTCAGGTATCAAAATTACAGGGCTTGAGTGATGCACAAGAGAAGGAAGAGGAAGGACCACAGGTTTCAAATGAAGGAAAATCCATAAACAGCTCCAAAAGTTTCCAGTGTGTTTCTAAACGTTTGTAATGTTTTACAGGCATTTGTAGCTGGTTAGAGACTTTGTGTGTCAGTTGGCAATAGGCAGTTTTGCCAAAGTGCTTATTGTAAGTGTAGTTTTATTAAAAATTTTATAAGGTTGCTTAAATGTATTTTATTCTCTGTAAATTCAGCATTAATATTTATAGTAGTGCAACTGTTACTTTGTCCATAATAATAGTTATTTAAAAAATAGCTGGGGACTTAAAAATATTTATGCTTTCAGCTTATGGAAATTAAAACGCAGTCTTTACAAACGGATTACATGGTTCTCATGTATGAAATAGTGGGATATTTTCTAAAGGTTTGCAAATGCCACATTTCCCCTTTCTTGCTTTTATGCTGAAATAAATTGAGTAAGTTTCAACTGAGTCATATCAACAGAAAGACCAATTGAATGAGCTATAACATGCCTGTATAATTATTGAAAGAATGTATTTTTGTCCTGTAATACTGACCCACCAGCAAACTCTCGGGCTACCTTTAGAACAGGCAGCTGCTTTTGTTAGGGCACGGTTGGCTGTGATGTCTTCTCCTCCTCCAAGGAGGTGTCAAGCATCCTTAACAGCTCATCAAGCTGAACAATGGGGTCAAAAACTCTACAGGACTGTGTGTTTTTACATGAAGTTTCTTTTAACAGTCCTTCAAGACCCCCAATACTTCGCACCTCAACTCAGCAATAAAACAAGGTGCCTCACATCTTTTAAGAGGTACTTGGTCCATGACAGGCTGGAGCTTGAACTGCTTTTTAAAATACTGAGCGTTCACCTTGAACAGCTTTTTGGGCTGTGTTAATGGTAGAATGGATAAATCCATCATTAAAATCCAGAATTAGTCCATAAGGAAACATTTTTGAAAAGACAAAGCAAATACAAACCAGGTTTGCAGTGCTAGTTCAGCTTTCCATGTGCTCTGAAATCCTTCGTTTTCATTTTGGGTTCAAACCAACATTTCCCACCCACACCTTCAGAATTTCATCCCACCCTGGTTCACATGTATTCCTGGGCTCCTGTGCAGGCTGTAAGAAAAGGCTGCTTGAAAAATTTTTCACTTCATCCAAACACTCTACAGTTTTAGCCTGTAAAGCATGTATGTAAATTAATGAGGTATGCAACTCATTCAGGCACATTAGGAAAACTGATCATTATGCTATACAATTTGATCACTGAAGTATATTAAAAAGTAACAAGTAAAGTATGCAGCTTGATCATTAAAGTATGGAAAATTTGCTGAACGAGTAAAGTATGAGCCTGGGATGACTTTTGTCTCACATAGCACCTCATAAATAAAACCCATAACCACAAAGGAAAACATTCACAAACTCAAAAGCCATACAGATTTAACTTTTGGGGTTTTTTTTTTCCTAGAAAACAGCTGAATAAGGAGAGATGAAAAAAACCTTGTGGAAATTATTTCTAAATGTTTCATGTGTCACGTGGATCTTCTGATGGCTTTGACATATGTTGATGAGCTTTACATTATGATTAACTCTCTAGAATAGACATTACAGCATCTGTATTTGAGCAGGATGCCCACTGAAATACATCAATGTAGAGCGGTAAGGCTGCACTGAACAAAAATAGAATTAAATAAATGTAAAACTTTTTAACCAACGTGATTGCAGCTCAGTATTCCAGCAGGAAAGAATCATGGTTAATGATATTTAGCTTGGATGTTGCCAGCTAACTGCAGAGGAGCAGAGGGAGGAGACAGACAGGGCACTGGCTTAGGTAGGATTCCATGGCCCACCAGTAAATTCTCTAAGAATATTTGTAAAAACCCAGCTCCTGGAGCTATGAACACACACTTTTCTTGGCTGGCCTGCCAGTCTTGTGATTAGTAAGGCTTGAGTGGAGATCTTCTGGTCTGGAAGAAAGTGGCAAATGCTGTCTGAACTAATGAAAGCTGCAGTCAGGATTCAGGCTTCCCCCAGAACAGAATGTCCTTCCCCAGTGTGAGCTGTTCCAGAGGTGGAAGTACACAAAGTAAAGAGTTAAAAGCACTAATTCAGGGCATGCTGGTCAGGCCTAGAGCAGCAAGGTGTTCATCCAGGATCAGCACAGCTGCCTGGAGAGGGGAATGTATGGGGAAAGGATGGATTATGATCAAGGCCAGACAATTTAGTGTTTAGCCTTCTGGAGCTGAGGCTGCTGAGTGATTTGCTGGAAGCAGAGTAAATCTTCCCCTGTCAAATCCAGCAGAGAGGAGAGAGGGCAGGTCAGGCTGAGGGGACAGG
>VZTT01000153.1:16141-34173 GCA_013400855.1 Buphagus erythrorhynchus
CTTCTCCTTATCTAGAGAAAATCCATATATTTCCTCTCAATGATGGTGAACAGAGAGAGTAGGTGGAGTGATAAAGGCGCACTGCCTACAAAAGAGCTGCATTGTATTTGATCCATTTCAGCCATCTCCTATCATTCTAGTGATTACAAAGGAGTTAACTTGTTCTCAACTCTATAAAAAGCCTCAAAACTGCTTTAAGTTCCTGGGTGCTGCTGGTTTTGGTTTATTTCTGTTTGTGAATGAATCTAAGCTCTTTTTTCATGTGTGTTCCTCTACATGTCTTCCAGGTTAAACGTTATTTTGGGTAAGATGCTTTAAATTTTTTTTTTAGAGATTGCTACTGCAAAGAAAGGAAGAAATCACTCTCTCATACATGTGATAAATTCAGTATTCAGACAGTGATTCTTCTAAAACTGAAAACAGACATTATGTTTTGGGGGCAAACCTATTAGATTCAGGTTGGAAGAAACTCAGGGGGTCAGGCAGAGTCAGTGACCTGACTTATTTCACCTCACTGTCTTATAGACACTGTAGCCTTAACTGTAATGCCATCTGGAAAAAAATCCAGAAATAATAATAATAATAAACAACTAAACACAAATCCATCAACATTATATGCAATTGTGAAGCATTGCCACAAACACTGACTTTTTCTCTGCTAAAATATAAGCAATATCATCTGCAAGTGGTAAACCATCACATTCCTACTTGATAGCACATTTTTCTAAAAATCTCTTGCATACAAACACCACTAGTTTCAGTCCAGATCTGATTCTGTATTTTGAGTTGCTGGGAAGTGCTGGGGGCTGAGTACAGGAAGCTCAGTGTTCAGAGGGAGGAGCTGTGTGCAGCACATGGCAGCTCTGGGGAGCTGGTGCAGACATCAGTATGAGACTCTAGCTAAGGACCCAAATCCAATGCAAGTAAACCTGTCCCAGATATCCTGGTCTGCTAGGCACCTGTCCTAAGGAGTGGAGGAATAAAACCGTATTTCCTGAAGTCAGTGGTCTCACCTCTGCACTGCCAGGGCTGCCAGCACAGGTCCAGCTATTGGATAGAGTCCAGGGATGAAAAGAAGCTGTGGTGATCTCATTCCTGCTCTCAGCTTCTACTGTGTGCAGGGGAAGTCCTTGGGAGAAGATTTACAACAGTATGTAGGTGCCTGCCAGGGTCATACTGATATCTTCAGAAACTCCTGGGCACCCAAGTACATCAGTAAATATGCACCTCGTGTAGTCCCTCACAGCACGATTCTGAATTTATCTGTAATGAGAAGCTACTGGATGCCTGCTGGGACACTGCTCTGGGGAATGGAGCTCTGATTAAGCCCAGGGGACCTGAGTGGCAAATGACAAAGATGATGCAGTTCTGGGAAACTGAACTCACCAGAAACCTTTCCCAGCCTCACTAGCAAGATGTCTCGCTCTGCCAGAGCTCAGCCCAGCTGTCCAAACAGGAAAAAAAATCAACCTGTCAGATTTTTTTTTACTTGCCCAAATACAGATTTATCCTTTCCCCTTCTCCCCCCTCCCCCTCTTCCTAATTACTCTGGTCTATTATCCAGATTTGACACTGGCCAGACAAGGGACAGGTTTTCTACACATCCACATGTCTCTTGGTAACTGAAGTCATGTTGATGAACTCTGTAGCAGGTTACTGTGCAGTCAGAACATATTTCTTACAGACACAAGAATCACCAATGACTGAAGTAGCTTTACTTCAGCTAAATATGCCATGCATTTAAAATGTCTGTCTTCTATGATAGGATCTTCCAGGCACAGTGATGGAAGGTGTGTGGGCTGTGATTATGCCTCAGCCAGAGATACCGTAGAGATCTAACAGAAACATTGAGAGTTGAATGGATTGGCATGAACAGCACCAGAGGACACTGCAGAAGAACAGGAATGACAGCTGTTGATCACACCTAAGCTAGAAGATCATCAAGATCACACCGCATCTTGCAGCTTCTCAAAACACCCAGACTGGGGATGATGCAGAAGACAGACTGAAGCCATTAAGAGGTAAGATAAAGGACAAGCCTCAACCATTAAAGATATCCAGGTAAGGCAACTAAAGGGAATATTTCCTAATAATTCTGAAAGGTGGAACCTGGTGAGGAGACAAGAGATCACAATCCTGTGAATCCTTAAAGTGAACAAAAGACAGATCCAAACCCAGCCTGGCCACCTGCCTGAGATGAACTCTAGAGATGTGGTGACACGTTACATCATGTTCCCTGCCTCCCTGTCTTTGGAAGGAATCCTAGCTGGACCACATTGACATTGTTGGTGCCTGAGAAGATGTGGACATGAAAGAATGAGAGTGAATGAAATCAGGGGCTTAGAATAAAATAATCTCCCCGATAAGGTCTCTCATTCAACTCTGCTGCATTAGTTGAGGTTTGTGCAAGAGCAGAGCATTCCAGTTCCTAGCAAAGGAGTCAGTGTGAGCTAAACCCTAAAAGATGCTCTGCAAAAGAAATACGGAATATTCACACGGAGCTTTGTGAAGGTAGGTGTGTGTGCTCCAGAGCCTGTGGTTAAATTAATTCTTAAAGCTCCTCAGTTTGACACTGCTTTCCTCTCCATAAAGAATGTAACTGAAAGAGGGATAATTTTCTCTCCTCCTCTGCTTCTTTCTTTCTCTACCACCTGTTCCTACATATGATGTCTTCTGCCATCAAAGACTCTACATACTATGTTGAATGAACAAGCCCTGATGCAGGGCAGTAGTCCTGAGGCAAAGGTGTCCAGGGAATATCAAGATGAATGGAGAGAAACTCTACAGATTATATAAATCCTTCTTTGTCTTCATTTCCCTGTAAACTCTGGCTCTAACTCATGTGTGAGCTGCAAGACATCTGTCAGTTTGAGCACTGCTTATTGAATATATTTAGTGAGGAAAGAAGGGTTGGACTAGTGCAGTAGCAACAAGAAAAGCCTTCATCTCAGTTGAGAGGTGGCTTGTGGCTACTGGCTGGACCCAAAAGCATGTTCCCAGGGACACTGGAAGTGACTGCAATTTCATTCTTCCTTCTGTCTTTAAGCACCTCAGGGTGCCTGGGTAACAACAGTATCTGAAGTTCCAATGCACCTTTCCCCCCACCCCATTTTCACAGAGCGAGTGGGGACACCACTTGAATGTGAAATGGCTTCTTTATTCTTCCTGCTCAGCCACAGCTCTGTTGGCTTCAAACATAGGTCCTGCTGTGTGAGGCTGCAATTGTAGCTAACACTGGAGCAGTTTGGTGGCTGTACAAAGGAGCCAGTGCTTGAGGGGTGCCTGGATCCTGCCTGTTCTGCTGCCTGCCCACTGTGTACACTGAGGTGTGCCTAGGTTGGAGGTGGTGGGTGGTTTACTGGCACTGGACGCCTGCAGGTTTTCATTTGTGTGGTATGTCTCTGTATTGGCTGGTCTTGGTGTGAAAGCACACCCAGTGTGCATGATACAGCTGTTACAGAGAATGTAATGACCCACTGAGTCAGAGCAGTGGTTCCCATAACTCAGCTCTTAGCGCCCTGTGGTATTTTGGAACAGCATGGGAGCTCCACTGCTCTCAGCAGTGCCTTCACTGTGTACCCCACCAGCATCGTGGCATTTGGTGAGCAGCAATTCTGTTGCCACCTTACTTGCCAGACTTGGGGAGTCTGTAAAGATTCCTAATATTTTCCTCTCAAAGCAATGACACAGCCATTTTGCCCACTTCTTCCACAGTGGTTGCCCCAACCCTTGGCCATTTAAGATGCTCTTCTCCATGTCTTCTCTGACTCCACACTGCCCTCCTGGGAAACGGACCAAAACTGCCTACCATATCCCAGAGCTGCATGCATCTGGGTTTTATATGGTAACAAAATGGTACAAAAGAAGAGGATTGTACAGTGGCATCCTGTTCCACTCGGGAATCAACATCTTCAGCCAGTGCTATCCTTGACCCCTTTTCCCACCCATTCCTTGCATTGGACAAAGGTATTTTCACCAATCACTTGAACTGTGATATTTTCCTATCTTTTCTGTCCTTATAAATGCAACACTAATCAGGGAAACTTTCACAGGGTGTGTGTAAGAGAGAGACCCTAACTCCCTGTGCTGCAAATATGGGGACAGCTCAGCTTAAAGCTCAGGCTCCCCTCCAAGAAATGCACTGAAGGAAGCATGAGTGGATGCATCCTCAAGGAATATGCAGCCACCTCTGGGCAGGAAGCTACAGCAGCTGGGTGTGGTGAACCAGGGAAGTGTGAAGGTGAGGGTTAGTGCTAAGAGAAGTGGCTTGGGGGAAATTTGAGACAAACTAATTGCAGGAGTTAGCAGTTGTCTCATGGGTAACCTCTCCTAAAACAATCTTGCAATGTGTCTATCAGACAATATTTCTGATGACTTCGCCGAAAGGTCTGCTGAAAGGAGCAAGAATGGAGGAAGAAGGAAGGACTTCCCTGACTCTTTTCCTGAGTGAGAAATGCTAATTCTAAATAACTTTGGATTTTAGTGCAGAAGAACAAAATATCTAAAAATAAAATGTCCCTTTACAAGAGCCATACTCTGTTTAGAAAAAATGTAGCATTTAGAAACTGCATTTATTCTCCAGCATTTGCTAACTGGACCATGGCAGGACTTCAGAGCATCATTTCCCACTCATAGTACAGCTTCTAGCACTGTCAGTGCAGTCTTTTGCCATTTCATTCAACAACTTTCAGGTGGGAAAATGGGAGAAAGGGGAAGTCTCTGCTGTACTGTGCTGCATGACTATGGCTTTGGGAAACTTCCTTGGGCCTGGGTGGCATTGCATTTGCCAGTTGGGTGCTCTAGGGGAGATGGCAGTATGAGGGGGCCCCACCAGACAGAGGAGGGGTTCTCAGCTGGTTGAGCATAGCACACATGCCTGTGGCATGGCAGGACTGAGGCAACCTGTGCTCAGCTCCTGAGGTATGTCTGGGTCAAATGCAAGCTGTCTGGGAGGCCAGAATACCCCTCAGAATGGTGAAACAGCCTGGAAAACATATTTGCCCATTTTTATCCTGATACTTTAGCTGAACTCACCTCCATAGCAGAGACAAGTAACTTCTGAGTCTTAGTGTCACCAGCTATAAAAACGGGGTTAATATCAAGCTTACCTACTTTCCAGTGAGTTGCAGCTAATTAGAGTTAGCGTTAGTTAATGTTTGCACAGCCCTGGGATGTGAAAATGGTAATATCATGCTAAGTATTACTCCTGGTGCCTAGACACCATGATTCTTCATAACCAGAGCAGTCAATTAAATTAGCTGGAAGTGGAGAGATAGAATAGTGAGGAAGGCAGAGGAGATACAAACTTAATACTTTATGCATGATGGCCTGCAGCTGCAGAGGGCAGGGAAAGCTCTGTTCCTGCTACTAAGGGAGCCAGAGAGACAGCTCTGTTTGTGTAGGAGTGCAGATGTTCCCCAACAGCTTTGGGCTGTGCTGCAGCAGTCTGCTGGCTAAGGAAGGGAAGGGTCAGTTCCTGTCAGATTTATGGGATAGAGGGCTCTGTTTAATCCTCACGTGGCTCTCACTCATAATGTGTCGAGGGTGCTGATTTCCTGTGAGGTCTTCCGGACAAAGCAGAGCAGCATTTCCCAGAGAGTGAAGGTCAACCCTGCCTCATATCTGTCAGCTAGCAGCACCCCTGGTGGGGAGTAAGGAAGATTCATCACAGTGGGCAGTACAGGGCAGTGTTTCACCAGCCACAGTGCAGAGCAGCACTGGGCATAACACAGCCTGATAGGTACACTGTCTTGAACAGGGGATCCATTTCAGCTCTGGGCACGGAGCAGACACTCAGGGACTGTGGGAGAAGTAGAGTGGATCAGAGCCATCTCTGTTCCCAGCAAGGCACTGCTCTGAAGGGGAAAGTCATTGGACTTGCTTGAAGCCCAAAAAGGGGTATGTATGATATGATATGTATCATAGAAGTGTATGATGCCATTTCCCAAACCTGGATTTTGTCCAGGACACTTGGATTAATACCATATTTTTTGGTGATTGATCAGGACTGACTACCCATGTCAGGACCACTGCTTGTAACCTTTCAAGAGCCATCCCCAGCCATGCAGAGGTCAGATCCCATGCAGAGGCGTGACCCACCAGGAAGGCAGAGGGAGGATTGTCACACTGGATCAGTGCTGTTTCTTACAGCTCCCCAGTGCTAACCTACGTATTAGATGAGGATTTGGCTAGAGCTTCTGGCCAGCTTCCATACTCTGCAATTGCATTCTGCTGCTTTGAAATCCCCCTCCTCACACACATGCACATGCACACCCCATGGTTTAAGAGAGACACAGAAGCTGTCACTGCTTTCTGTCCAAAATTCCTGTGTAGTGATGGAGATGGTTCATCCTTCTCTGGAGCATACTCTATTTCAGTGCCATAAGACATGAATTATGTGCCTGGAAAGATTATGAAAACACTTTAGGACCCTTTGGAAGGAAGAAGCAATCTTGAGATGAAAAGTAATATTAAAATGTCACCCAGTTTGACTTCTGGCACGATCAGGGCCTCAGGCTTGGACTAGGGAGAGGTGTCCTCGTGATGCTGGGAAAGATTGCCGACGCTAAGCATATTCCATTTATGAAGTCATAAAGATGTCTGTACTGGGGATTTAGGATTTTGTTCCTCCTTTCCCCTCCTTTCCCTGTCCTGTAGTTTTTCTTCAGCCTCCTCCTCCTCTTCACACTCTGTTCTCCTCCCAAAGAAGCCAAGTATCTCTTGCTGTCAGAATGATTATTCTCCACGTATCAGAATGAATGATTAGTCTTTGTCTAGTTGCCTCCATAATTAAGTACTGCATGAAAGAATATTTTTATAAGTAACCAAGGCACTTGCTCCCTCTGGAGCTGTTGGGAGCATGTTACAGCTCTCCATCAGGTTACAGGCAGAGAAGTGGGTGTCCTGCATGGAAATATATTCACACCCAACCCCTGACACAGGTGCTGCAAGCCCAAGCTGTGCTTGTAGCTGGGGCACATACCTCCCCAACAATGCTGTGTGCACATGATGAACCCTTTGGATTCATTTGTGGGCTGCTACAGATACGCCACCTGATATGTGTGTGCACAGGGGCACAGACTCAACCCCCTGCTCCAGGTACCCTGTCCTATGTAGGTTTGTACACTCCTGAAGCAGGACTGAGCCTCTGCATACCTCCAGCTTGTCTTTCTCATGTCCCTGACTCAAAACCATCAGACTAGGCCTTTCCTGTCTGTGTATCCCCTGGATAAGCTCCATATTAAGAGAAGGCTTTTAAGGGAGGACTGGGGTAAGGGAAGAGGTAGAAAGTGGAGAAGGGATATTAGACAGCAATAAAGCCTAAAGAACACCCTACCCTTCCTATAAATATCCCAACAGCTCCTCTGCTTCCTAGCAGCACTAATGAGGCTCAACAGGAGTGATGGAGGGCAACAAAGAAATCACTGATGAACAATCAGAAATGGTGTTTGGCTGCTAATCGGACTAATGAGCTGCTTTGCATAAGATGAGAGGGAGGGAGGAAGATGAGCAGATGGGCTCTTGGAGGGAAGGCCAGTGGCAGCAGGAGCACCGTGAGGAGTGCCCTGCAGCATGGCAGCGCTGGCTGCTGTCTCTCTACTCCTTCCTGGCAGGAGACACTGACCATGAGAGGGCCAGCACTGGCCAGCTCTGCCAGAGTGGCTCAGGCACAACTGAAAGCCTGGTGTGAACCACGACTTATCACAACATGCCTCAACCCACATGGCAGTTCTTGTATCATCCTTGTGCATCAGAGAGGTTAATCCAATCATTTGCTGAGGAAAGGGGGGACACATCTTCTGTAACTCCAGTAGCCAAGACAAAGACATGGGGAACTCCAAAGTACAATTCATACTACTCTTAGAGATATCCAAGTCAGAGCAGAGTTGTCAGACTCTGAGTTTACCATGGAGAGCTGGATTGATTTTTCACTTGTCTATCTTCTGAGAGACACCAGTTGACCAGCTCATCAGGCACATACCCTGGGGGTTATTATCCCTATGAAGGGGATTGATATCCTATCTTGTTACCTACTTTTTTTCCAGTAGGAATGAGGGTCCAGTTGTAGGTGAGAAACTCAGGTTTCACAGTGAGTTAGGAGCTGTCTTACTGGAAAGCAGGGTACAGGAGAAAGAGCAAGAGACAGACATATACTGCAAAGTAGATATGCTAATCTGTGCCTCCATCAGCCATGTGTAGGCAAGCCATAGCCTAATCCCAGCCCACATCAAAATATTGACAAAGATTTTGTGACTTAAGGGTCTTAAATGCCTGGTGCATTCCAGCAGTGCATGGCAGGTACACAAAGAAGATTTCCCAGCTTGAGGATATGACACAGGCAAAACATATTTGAGTCACTTTTTGAGTCACTTTTCCTTGGCACATTAGTACCATTTCTACTATGCTTGCTAACGGGAGACCGGAGAGACTATGGTTTTCTGTTTTGCTTCCTACACCTGACTGCTGATCCTTCAGCACTGATAGGTGAGAGCATATCTACCATCTCTGTCATCTTATTTCAGACCCTGACCATTTTTCTGAGGCTGTGGGCAACCACACAAGTCATGATCTCTATTGCAATCCAGACAAGCATCTGCTAATAGCTATCTGAGGTCTGTTAATGTGTTTCCCCTTCACAGAAGCTCCCAGAAGAGCCAGAAAATGGTGACGACCGTGCAGCAAGAGCAGCAGGTTAGAAAGGCTGCAGCATTGCTCTCGTTTGAATTCAGAAGCAGATGCTATAATTTATCTTGCGAATGGAACTGTAGGAATGATTTTCTGCCTCGCCTCCATAATTTGTTGGCACTTTACCTAGGTTCACAGCTGTGGATGGGGTGTCCTCACAGCAGGGAGAAGGCACTGAGCTCTCTGCCCACTTACCAGCTTGTACTGGGAGAGATGATTATGGGCTGGGTGCAGCTCCTGTAGCAAAGAGGAGCTAATGAAAACTCTATTTCCCCTAAGGCAGGCTGTGTGCAGGGCTGTACACTGACTCCCACTCCTGATGCTTCTCCAGTGCAAGAGGCATCTCTAGCATGAGATGGACCTAGAGAACCAGTTCTGTATTCTGAGAAGCCTATGAGCTACATAAAGCCACAAGATATTCAGATGGTCCTTATGCTTCTCGAAGTTTTGCAGGGAAAGGGAGCAATGGAAAGGGATAATTTAGTACTGGATAGATGAGAATTACAGTGTCATGTTATCTTGAAGCCAGCCAGTTGGGATGTCCTCAGTGCTGGGCAGGGAGAGACTCCATGCTCTGCAGGTGCTCACAGGGGAGCTGTGCTCTATCTCTCCTCAGACCTTTTCCAGCTGCTGCTTTGCCCCTCCAGAGTCCTACATGTTGAACTCCAACGTGTGAACTCCCTGATTTGAGCCCAGGAGGACGTGATACCTATACCTAAGCATGGAGATCTGAGCTGTGAGGCTGATCACCTACAGGCTCTTTGCACAGCTTGTGGGATATTCAATCCTGTCACACTTGTCAAGTCTGTATGCCTGGAGACCTGCACTCTGACTTGTGAGCGTCCCTCTGTCACTGTAGCCCTCCTGTAGCCTTCCAAGGGCTGCTGAAAATGCTTCTCCAGGACCACCTTCTGGCAGCTCTGCAGACCTGCATAGAAGTCCTGTAGAAAAACCCTGAAGATTTTCTCTGTATGAGGAGTACTGCAAGGAAGAGAAGTAAAAAAAGACATGCTTGGCTCAAAATCCAATTCCGTTCTTCTGAAATGGCCACCCTGATTTTCTGAAGCCTGATCAAGGAAAGAAATTTACCTCTTTGTTAATGTGATGTTATCCTTAATGACTGTAGTGACATGAGGCTAGAGAAGGTCAGAGCCTCATGGATGCACAGATGTAGATATATAAATCCTGTGTGTCCCAAGAGTGTACAAGAGAAATCCATGGTAGATGACTGGAGCAGAGCATGAAAACACAATGGACAAAATGCAACATGAGTTCAGCATTTATGGTTGTCACTGTCAGTGGCATTGGATTAGGTGGGATGAAAGAAGGGCTGGAGGCCAGTCAGAAGCACTGAGGAGGGAAAGCATTGCAAGGCAAAACTGCAGAGAGTGATGGGAGAATATTGTCTATGGCCATCGGTCTCTCTCTGGTCTGTTTTCTGTAATGGCTTTGCCAGCTTCAGGCTGTGATTGGCATTTACTGCCAGCTCTTTCCCTGGAGTGAAGAAAGGCTATGGCTGTCCAGGCCAACAATTATGTACATTTTTCCCTTCAGGATCCAGAGGTGCTAAAATTGGTCACTTGGAGCACAGTTTTGTAACCTGCTCCCCTGCTGCTGACCCTGGCATCGAATATGAGAGTATGGGTACTTGTTTTCTCTAGCTATTGGCACACTTCAGTCTCCACCCCATATTTCTTTTCCCAGAAGTTAGTCAGAATCAAAATGAGGAGGAAACACACCAGGCAGACCTGCCCAATAGAAATTTTTCCCAGCATGTCCTTTCACAGTCTGGTCCTTAAAATACAGCACAGGGTAGTTGTAGCTGCCCTAAGTGAGTTCAGTGGAGCTGATGACTGTAGCAATCTTTCTTCCAGCTGGTAAATGCCCTGCTGCTTCCTCTGTGTAATAGACTATTATGGCTGAAAGATGCTGGGTTAGGGGTTTTTAAAATTTATTTGTTGTTTTTTTGTTTGGGTTTTTTTTGGCTTTTTTGGGTTTTTTTGGGTTTTTGGTTTGTTTTTTGTTTGCTTGTTGTTTGTTTGTTTTTAAAATTTTGTTTAGTTAGTGCTGCTTCTAGCTGGGGAAGAAAATGTCTTTGCTGAAACCATGGTGGGCAGAGGAGTGTCTGTCATGTTCCCATGACCGTGGAGCTGTTGTGCTGACTATATTTATTCCATCCGTACAATTATGCTGGGCCTTGGCGGCTGAGCTGCATCTGCAGAATTCAACTGAACACCTGGAGATACTACTCTGGAGATAGTTATATCATCAGACATCTGGACGGAGGTCAGGAGCTGTAGGTTCTACCAGTTCTATCACAAACTTTCATTGCAACTTTAGACAAGGTATTTTAACCTCTTGCAATTCATTCTTTCCTCTCTTCTGCAAAATACAGATACCTAAATCATGCTCTTACCCACTTGTATTACAAAATGCATAACTGCCTCTCTTTGTGCCCCTGAGCATCACCATACCACAGATAGTTTTAGTATTACAGCTCATCATTTTTAGAAAGTGATTATCCAATGATGTTCTTTGCAAAAGGGTGAAAGCTATGTTTGGAGTCTTGTTCCAGTTCTTCTCATATCACTATTTTCTGCATCTTTTCAGTTCCCTCTCCTGTTTCATATTCCTTTTTTTTCCTCTTGAATTCTTTCATGCCATGCTGCTATGGTAAAACAGCTGCCATGGAGCACCTCAGCTTTGACATATATGTATGTGAGAAATAGGACGTGGCTGTTGGAAACAAAGTCCTCTTGTCTTGGATGAAAAACTGTAACTTCTTATTCCAAAATCTGCAGTCAAGAACGATTTTAACTCTTAAGTTTCTGTGACACCTTGGGCCATATTCATATAGCAAAACAAAAATACCACAATGCACCCAGGCATTTGGTCTGCAACAGGCACCTACACTTTCGCCGGAGCTCATTCTGTCATCTATGGAGACATCCGTTTCCAGGAGCTCTGTAACATCTGAGCACTTACACACATCAAGTAGAAAAATAACAAATGCACTCAGTTGAGGAAAGGGGTCTCTGTAATTATCTTTCACTTCACTGGCATACCTAACAGGGAAAGTTCTCTTTCTCTGGTAGATTGCTCCAGCAGAAGTACCATAGGATATGTTGCCATGGAAACAAAACCTTTTCCTTCTTGTATTTAAATAATGTGTTGAAGGTTTTCAGGGCCTTTTCCCTTTTTTTGCTCTGCTTGGCCCTTCAGCATTTACTGTGCATCCTATGCTGGAAGTGCAATGCTCTTATTCTTCAAAACCCAGACAAAAAAACAACTCACAAAATCGTTTTTCCATTTAAACTGACTTTTTGCCATCCTACCCTCTTATTCATCGTCTCTGTCATTTAATGGCCTTCTATGACAATCTAACTCCGTATCAGCAATTTGCTTTGTCTGATACAAAGTTCCTTTGCCTGTGCCCAAAAGCTCTCCCCAAGGGCAAGCGAGAAGTCCTGCTGCTGTGGACCTGTCTTGCAGATTAAGTTTTTCCCTGTTACAAAATGCAGTTGAATGTCTTTTGGGGTATCAGGGGTGAGAAGGAAGGAGGTGTAAGCTTTTCCACTCATGGGAAGAAAGTGATGAAATGTGCTTTCACAGCAATGATCTTTGTCTCTGCAGATTCAATGCCTTGCAGTCTGCTGTGAAACCTACAACCACAGCCTGATTGCTTCATTGCGTAGCACTGGGTTGCACTTGCGTGTTGGAGTCTTGGTTGTTGAATTGCATAATAGATGAAAGAAGAGATCTTGGAGCAATCAGGTTCTGAGGAGATGGTCCTCACTATGCTGTGCAGCTGCCTGTTTCCTTTCATGTCCTACAATTCACTCTAAACAATGTATGTCCCACTGCAACTCCTCCCTTGCAGCCCACAGGTGACTCGCAGCCTGTGAAAACCTTTTGAAAAGCCTAGCAAAAGGTCTAAGTTGGTGGCCATCATGTTACACCCCTCAGAATTTGTGGGGTGCATTTCAGATAAAATTATTATAAGTACACTCCCCTAGTCACAACTTCCCTCCATTCTTCCCCTCTAGAAGGACAGCTTTGGTACGTCTGCCCTTATGTGCTAAAGCTGACTACAAAGGATGTAGTCTGTTTTTTGTTGCTTCCGAGTGTGTGGGAATAACTGTCAGTCCTAGAAGGCAAACAGTGTTTTCTAGATTATTAAAAACAAAATAAAAAGAAAAAGGCAATTTATTTGAATGGAGCAGGGGTTTGGACGGCTCTGAAGGCATCCTCTGACCCTCCAAAAGGATACACTAGGACACACAAATGCATGAGAGAATGCCCAGGTTTACTGCACTTGACTGCCAGGAATGAGAAGAGGAGCTGCATTTCACAGAGATACTAAGATACTAAGATACTGAGATACTAAGGTGGGATGACAAGAGTGCAGATAACCAACAACCAGTCTTAGTGAGTGTTGGGCCTGCTACAGAAAGAGAAAAGTAAAAGGAGGAGTTTCCTATAGATCAAATTGTTCCTCTTTGGTCGTTTGGGAACACATGCTTTAAAATCAGTCAACAACCACCATTACTAACTTCCCATAATCTACTGCAATTGCCCCACTCCAGGAGAAGAGTCAGAGGGGAAGATTATGAGACCCCAGCATGCAGTGCTGGAAGGCTTAAGATTGCAAAAAACATGTGGCTTCCTCCCAGGGAGATTAGTCTCTTCTGTTTCCTTATCTGTGCTCTCAAATAGGAGTCAGGTTGACCTGTCTCTTTACTTGTTTAGGAGACCCCTAACTTGTGCTAGAAAAAGGTTCTAATGGATTCAGAGCTGGTGGAATTTCCCCAGTGTCCATGGAAAATGTTGTTCACAAGGCAAGGGTGTGCTTTGGGAGGTGCCCTCCTTTTGGGGAGCAGAACCACAACATTGAGCACTCAAAGTAGTGAAGACTTTGCTCTCCAGGTCCAAATGATACAATGTGCTAAAATACACTCTTGTTGAATTCACAGCATAACAACACAATTGTCTACTACCAAGGAAAGTGCTTGAGATTAAACCATTATACAATTGCACTCTAAACTCATAATTACTTCTAGCATTTCCTTCCAAAGATGCAGGGCTGAACAGTGCCTCTTATTTTGTAGCAATTACTGATAACAAATGGTTTAGTTCAAGCTTAGTAAAGATACTTTTAGTAGAAGCCTCTATTTTTCCACTGCGGACTGAGACTAAATTTTTTAGCTACAGCCCAAACAGCTGACATTTCGAAATATGAATAAAACTAGCATAAGAACTTTGCAATCGTGTGAAGACAACTAAGATCTACAATTCCTCTAATTCCTTCTGTTGTCTGCTGTTTTTTCTCATGATCTGTACTACCTCCATTTGCTTAAACAGCCAAATAAAGAGCCAAGAGGCATCTTTCTGTTACAGTCTATCTAGTGCCTTGCACAGGAGCTGTTGTGGCCTGTTGATGGGGGATGAGGAGGGCGGCCCTACAAGCAGAGAGACAAGACTACTGCTTTGGTGAGATGTGCAGAGATGGACTGCACAGAACTGGGAGGGTGGTCCTATGGGAAATATAATCATCACACTAGTGCCAGTCACAGTTAGTAGCACTGGGGCTTAAATCCCCATCATCATGGTTATCAGAGCTGGCAGAAAAAGGGAGCAATTTAAGCAGATGGAATATCTCTAATCTTCCTAGTAGTTGTATTTGTGCATTGCTGCCATGAGGGCAAATAATCTGGGTATCTAAATCCCTTGTCTACACTTGGAGTGTATCCAAATGGATGTCAAGGTAAACAATCACAAATCCTGGCTTGGACTGTCTATCTTGAGGCCTCCAGCGATATCACCAGGCTGGGTGGTTTTGGATTATGATCCCTGCCAAATGTACACAGGGCTTACTCTGAATGTGTCCTTTGGAGCAGAGTTCCCTTCCTAACACAGCTTTTAGGAGCCAACCCCTGTGCTGGTACCCCAACCAGTCTGCAGCTTTGTCTTGCAGTGGAAAGGGGCTACGGGACTGATAAAGAGCAAGAATTTGGGACAGATGGGAGAGCGTGGGTGACAAGCTCTCCCATGAGATTTTGTATGCACACCATTTTCCTCAGGGAAGAGTCTGGGTTTTTCAGACAGCAGCAATGTGAGGCTGTGGGGGCTTGGATGGGCTCCTCTGAGGTACTGACGTGCTGTGCGGGTGTTCTCTGTAGCTGCCTGGCTTCTAGGATATAAATCAGCCGAGCTGCATGGCATGGGTTAGGAAGCCAGGCTGCTCTCTGGGCAAGAGGGAGGCTGCCTCTGGGTGCAGTTTAACTGCAGTAGTAACAGAGAGTGGATGCCAACCAAGCTAGAATTCCACATAGGGGTGCATCCTCCAGCCACTGAGCCCACCTCAGCATTTTGGCTCCTTTCATTTCAGAGCCCATAGCTCTCACACTGTTATGTCGGAGATTAACTGGCTTCTGCTTCCCTACCTGTCCAGAGGCTGCCTCCTATCCCTTCCACAGACCAGCCTCAGCCTACCTTGCTTCTGTATATCCCTCCTAACTCCTTCTGAGCTGCCCACCTGATACATCACATTTGCTGTCTCCTGTCCCCCCGCCACCTTTTTTTCAAATGTGTCCCCTTTTTCTTCATTTTCATCAGTGACAATTTTTGCTGCTTAGTGTGGCTGCTCCAGCCACCCCTCACCTGCCTCTCCAAGGGAACAATTGCTCCAGTGCATCATGCAGGTATGCAAACAGCTGGATCCTAGAAGCACTTGCCAGAATTTCTCTTCTGAATGAATCAAAGACCACAAAAAGAGATGTGCCTAGGGAAAAGTTGACTTTTGCTAGTCTTATTATTGTTGTTGACTTCTGCTAAGGGTGCCGTAATTTTGTCTTCCCATTTTTCCATAACTCTGTCATGCATTTGTTTCAAAAATGAAGGGTTTTTGGTGGAGGAGACCAAACTAATTGGGCATTTGGGCCAAGTTTGAGAGAAGATATTGGTATTTCAAAAGTTAATTTTGGACACAGATAAATTTTGATTTGGGTGATTTTGGAATAGGACTTAAAAATACCAAAAAAATATACTAACATTGCTAAAAAAAGTGACCCTGCTGAAAACAAGAAAAATGGGAACATCATTTCAGAGTGATTAAATAACTCCAAACTGTAAGATAGGTCAGTTTGGAAAGAATTAAAAGGGTCAGGCTGGATCCAGAATAAACTACTTCGCTTAAAATCTGCTTTAAAATATTGCTCTGGGTTGAATCTTATTGAAGGTTATATAAAAATAAACAAATGTCTCCCCAGCTCTACTTTACACAACAGTAAGAAATGCTAGAGATGGTCTTGCAGAGTTTTGAATGGAGACAACCTTATTTTTGTACAGTACAGAAAGAAAGAGACAGTCATGGCACAGCAGAATATAGAACCTCTAAAGAAAAGAACAGAGAGAAAAACAAATAGAGTGAGAAAGGATATGTCCTGTCAGCAAAAAGGAAGCCTCCATAATATATATTTGTTTTATGGTGATATGTTTTATTAACAGCATTTTAACCACTGTTTGGTCTTGTTTAAACACCAGTTTTATACAGATTTAACTAAATTGGTTTACAAAACAATTGAATTAAGTCAGGTGATATCTAAGAGCACAGGCACCTGTATCATAAGTGTTTATATTGGCTTAGCTTGTGTCAGTAAATCATCCTTCCTTTGCTGCCTGGCTTCTTCCCACAGCAGTCGCTTGAGTACATTGCAGGTGGCTTTGCCTCCCTCTCTCCCTCCGGAATTTGACCCCATCCTCCTGCAGCAGAACAGCTGTAAGCTGGGAGGACACATGCAATGAAGGCCTGTTGCCCTGGTGGGCTTTTTGAGAGGTGGTTCCTGAGGAGGGCAGAGGGGATGGCTAGCAGCTTTGAAGATGCAATGCCTGCATCACCTCAGAGATGCAGCTTGCAGCTGCCTACGGTGGAGCCCTGGCCCACCCAACAGCCATGTTAGCTGCAGGAGATCAGACCCTAGCAAAAAAGCAGTGGAGTTTTTTGTTTTGTTTTGTTTTTTTTTTCAGAAAAAGAGCAGTTCATGTGAGGATGCCATTTCTTCATGCTTTTCCCCTGTGCTGGCTCATTTCTTCTTGACCTAATGTTTTGTGAAAATGTCTCTTTGCCTAGGTCACAGTGATACTATTGTTAGACAGTTTCCTTTGCCTCTTCACTGACTACTGAAGCGTGGGCTGCAGAGATGTGCAGAACAGTGAGTGTCCCTTGAAAACCAATCTCTGTTCGTCAACATACCTGACATCTTTGTACCTTCCTGAGCTTGTTGCTAGATCCACATATCAGCAGGTGACATGTCAGCTTTGACCTATGGCTGATGCATAGAGGGGAAGAGAGTGGCCAGGGTCTGTAGTGGAGACATGATTCCCAGTACTTGTCATGGAGGATCAGCTGCCTGGCACTCATCATGTCTTCTGGTGCATCAGTGAGGGTGCTGCCCATGTCCAGGTGTTCACAGGTGATGTTGCCTGTGTGGAAAAACAGAGAGCAGAGCTTTCCTGCAGGATGATGAGCACACACCTGTTAAAAAACACTTGTGTAGGCCTTCACTGGGGATGGAGGAACATGTGAGCCCACATGTTGTGACCCTGACTAGTGTTTGGGTAACATTATTTTTGTAGTGTCAGTTCTGGAGTGGCCAGTTGTAAATATCCCCTGCAGTGAAGGACTGGTGCCCTAGGAATGGGGCAACCCTGTTGGTATGGTACATACAGACTGAGGAATGAGATGCTGGAAAGCAGTGCCATGGAAAGGGACCTGAGAGTCCTGGTTGATGGCAAGTTGAACATGAGCCAGCAGTGCCCTGTCAGCCAGGAGGGCCAGCCCTGTCCTGGGATACATCAGGAACAGCATCTCCAGCCGGGCAAGGGAGGGGATTGTCCTGCTCTGCTCTGAGCTGGGGTGGCCTCACCTTGAGTGCTGCGGGCAGTTCTGGGTGCCACAATAAAAGAGATATTAAGAGAGCATCCAAACGAGGGCAACAAAGATAGTGATAGGCCTTGAGAGAAAGGTGTATGAGGAATGTCTGGGATCGCTTGTTCTGTTCAGCCTGGAGCAGACTGAGGGGAGAACTCATTGCAGTGACAGCTTCTTGTGAGGGGAAGAAGAGGGGCAAACAGTGATCTCTTCTCTGTGGTGACCAGTGACAGGACCCGAGGGAATGGCATGAAGTTGTGTCAGGGGAGGTTTAGGTTGGGTATTAGAAAAAGGTTCTTCACCCGGAGGGTGTCTGGGCTCTGGAACAGCTCCCCAGGGCAGTGGTCACAGCACCAAGCCTGACAGAGCTCAAGGAGTGCCTGGACAGTGCTCTCAGGCACAGGGTGTGACTCTTGGG
>VZTT01000153.1:34368-65055 GCA_013400855.1 Buphagus erythrorhynchus
GTCCCGGGCCGCTCCCGGGCTGCAGCGCGGGGCTCACCGGGCCGGCGGGCGCCCCCTGCCGGGCGGCGCTGCGCGGAACCGTGCGCGGTCCCGCCCGCCCTGCCGCTCCTGTCCCTTCGGTGCCGTTCCCGTCCCTTCGGTGCCGCTCCCGTCCCTTCGGTGCCGTTCCCGTCCCGTCGGGACCGCTCTCGTCCCTTCGGTGCCGTTCCCGTCCCTTCGGTGCCGTTCCCGTCCCGTCGGTGCCGTTCCCGTCCCGTCGGGACCGCTCTCGTCCCTTCGGTGCCGCTCCTGTCCCTTCGGTGATTCCTGCTTCGCACTTTCCCTGCCCGCGCCTCGCCGCTGCGGCCAGCCAAGATGCTCTCTCTCGCTAGGCCATCCTTCTCAGTCTGGTACCTATCAAGCTAAATGAGGCATAATTAGGAATAATTATGACATGACGTGGTCTAGAATGAGAAGCAGATGGGGCTTCCCCCAGGATGCACCAGGTTGGATTTCAGGGACGAGAGAATGGGGACAGAGCGGGGACATGTCAGTCTGTCATGGTTTCCTAGCTGTTGTCACCTCTGCTGGCAGGGGCTGGAGACGCTGTCCCAGCCAGCCGGTGCTGCAGCAAGACCTGTGACACGGGGACTGTGCTGTGAGACACCTGTCTTGGCCACACCGGCTGCTCTGCAGTGGCTTTATTCTTCTCAGTTAGGAGAACCAACACCTGAGCTTGGCCATGTGTGCTGTCCCTCTGACTCTCCTTTCTATGCAATATCAGTAGCGTGTGGAATTTTTCTCTTGGAAGTAGGTGGAAGAGATGGAAGTGAGGAGTATTGGCTCTTTGGTACAGGCAGAAACCTCTGGTGCTGAACGGTGGAAGCCAGGAAGGTGTTTTCACACATCCTTGGTGTCCCCTCTGAAGGACACTCAGCTGCTCTGTGTTTTAGGGTGGACTGGGCGCTGCTAGGAAGAGGGATATTTAAGGGAAACAGCCTTTGGCTCTTCAGGTCAGATGCTCCTTTGAAAAGGCATACGGAGGAGGCCCCAAGTTTCTGGCATATTTATTTGCCTTGATGCCTGTGCAAGGGCAGAAGGGAATTCAGGTTTAGACTGGAGATGTGTGGCACAGTTGGACCCACATGGATGTGTTGTGGCAGGGCAGGAATATGAACTGTCATGCAAGCATCCGTTTCTCATTAAAAACTTATGTCACCCACAAGAAAATCCAGCACTAACTAAAGGAAGCTATGAGCAGTCTCTTTTCCCCTTACAATAATATGAGATGTTGGAAGGCTTTTTTCCCGGCATTTTGTTACGCTCGTAACACAAATCTGGGTACATCCCCCTGAGGAGAGAGCCAAACCTTCGCACACAGGAGATGGTGCTGTCAGGGGGTGGAGTTCAACGCCAGCTGAGTTCAACACTGCCTTTAGGTGCCTCTGTGGCTGCCTCGCGTCAGGAGCACGAGGGCAGACTATCCAGACCTCAGATCGGGCTGTTGGGAGTCAGCACACGTGGCAATAGAGGAGCACTGTGCTGCTGTCCCCTTCACCTGTCCTCTGCTCTCCAGCTCCCAGCCATGCCCCTGAGGCAGTACCTGACATACAGAACGACTGCTTTTCTTTAACCCCTTTCTGTGTGACCTTGGCTGCAGGGAAAGCATCCAGAGGGACAAGTTTCTTCCCTTCCTGCCAGGGTAAATCTTGCTTGTTGCTGAGAGGCATTTTTCACTTAGTCTTTCAAGCAGCCATACTTTAAGCTGTTCCTGCTTCTAGTTACCATAGATTCACTGTTTCTAGCAAGCTTTTTTTTTTTTTTTTTTTTTTNAGAATTTCCTAAAAGTTTTATGGGAGATGGATAGGTGCACCCAGGAGTACTCAGGAGCTGCAAACTGGTTCAGCTCCGACATATGGTCATCTTATGTCTGCTTCTGTTCTGCTACTGTTGCTTGTGGCATCTCCAGTGCCTGGAGATTTCCTGGAGACCTCCGTGGTTGAATTCAGCCTGCTGACCACTACTCTCACCTCCTTAGGGTAAATCAGTCAGCATTGGCTCTTCCTGCTTGTTACAAGGTGTCTGCCATGTCTGGCATGTAAACAAACAGCCCAGTACAACAGTGGATTTGCAAAATATTTCCTCCTAAGGAATTGCCTTTGTGCTGTGATAGTGATGGCTGTACGTTTTTAGTTTTCTGGGGCTTGGAAGCTCTGGCTTTACCAAAGTTCATGGGCTCTTCTTAACATCTTTCCTGGCAAGTGGGAATGAAAAGCAGTATTTCTGATTTTTCCTCTGCAGGGAATTTTCAAAATGAACCTGAATAATTACTTCTGGAAGATCAGTCTTGTCATCTCAGAGTTCTTTAAAAGTGCCATACTGTTAACACCTTTTCATGCCAGAACAGTTGAAATATCTATTATTCTCATTTCATTTTCAAAACCACTAAAGGGAGGATTTTTCTTAGAATCTCTTGAAACCTCTTTTCTAAAATAGCTACTTCTGTTTCTTTTATAGCTAAATATTTTAACACACTCATAGAAAGGGAAGGTGGATTCATCTTGTTCAACTTTACTCATGGAAAAGTTAAGCATTTCAGCACAGTTTGTCATTTGGGGTCCTTTTGCAGTCAGGGAGAGGAACATAAATCAACAGCATGATCTAGTGAGGTCATGCTGTAATGAGAAATACCTCCATCTCACTGAGCGCTGAGTGAATAGTACTGCTCTCTTCTTGTTTGTTTTGTGATCAGGCCCACTGAATTGCCCTCTGGATGTTTCTGTTTCTTCCTTTTTTGCTATAGAGGGAATTCAAATGCGTAGTTTTGCCCAGATGCCTAATTATCAGAGATCTAATATAAATGTGATGAATATTACCTCATAGGTCTTGTTCAAATTTGGAAACGGGAATGAAATATTTATGTCATTTGGACATTTTCGAAAATGTCCTCACTGGTAAATGCAGTCATCAGTATGCTCCATACCCCTGGAGTCTCTGTGCCCCTTGAATGTGCATAACTGAAGCTTGGCTACTTCAGGAGATATTGCTTGGCTTCTCAGTGAGATATTGCTCATGAGCATAATGCTGTTGTTTGCTTATACACTGTGACACATGCTGTGTTCACACACACTGATTGTGCTCCCCTTGGGCATCCTAGATAGCACTTTTTCTGTGATGGCATCTTTCATCATGTCCAGTTTTAAGAACTATCTTTATCAGCAAGACAAACTGGGAAACATTTTATGCTAGAATCATTCTAAGAATAAAAATCTGCTGGCTATCTATGCAAGATGCCTCCTGGGTTTGTAGCCTTGTGGGGTCTTCAATCCTTTCCTGGAAGTATAGGTAGACACTTGCTTTGAAGCAGATCAAACTGGAAGACTCCTCTGTGCAGCTGATTCATGTAGCCCCATAGGTTATAGACTTGTAGCAGTGTGTGTACCTTAACCTTGCCCAGTGCTGGATTCCGGGAAGATCTCTAGATGAGTGTACTACATTTTGCAGTAAATGAGGCAGAGTGGAGTCACATGAATGATGGTTATGAAATGGAAACTAATCTCACCTTCTCTGGACTGCTGGACATCTAAGGGTCAGCAATTGTAATTTAGATACAAATCAGATTCAGAAAATATATGTGTGCCTAAGGGAAACTACTCCCCTTTCTCTGTGTCTTTTCCACATTTTGGCACTTACCAGCTGATACAGGGGAGTGGCTCTGGTTGGAAAAGTTGGGAGGAAGCACAGCATTAAGAATTCACTAAGCAGATAACGTAGAGGCTCTTGGTTACTGGCCATCCCCACAGTGGTTTTGTTCTCTTTTCACCATCCTCAGTCATAGCAGCTGGTAGGGTGTGCACCAGGAAGGATATTTGCTGTTCAGCATGTGGCTGACTTTCACCCTGAGACCTCAGCTGTCAGGAGTTTAAAGATTAGATGCCACTTCTTTAAGTGAGTGTCAGAATCACCACAAAAATCACTGAGAGGTAAAAGACATAATCCCTTAGGAGCATCTCATTGATCCTCTCATGGTTCCCAAGCAACATGCAGTAGTACTGCATGACTCTCTACTTCTTCAGATTAGTTGATTTAGTTACACATCCCTTGGGCTTTTCAGGGGGTAAATTTGTATCCTTGGAAGATGCAAGAGTCAAGTAAAAGCTACTCCAAACCAGACCAAGCAACATTATTCGCTTCAGCAAAGTGCAGGTGTCCCCTGGGTCTGGAAAAGAGCTATTTCTGTTGGTCCTGCTGAAACCAGACCAATTCCACTGTTTCCAGTGGAGCTGTATGCTATGCATGGAGATTATTGCTGCTGGCATCCAGCAAGGGGTCTAAACACTGCTGTGCTGGGGAAAAATCTTGAGTTTTTTCCAATCTAAATGATTCCATGATTCTATGACTTATGTCTTCTCCCAGATTCAGAGTGTCTATGATCACAATCTCTCCCCAGCCAGCTGGTGAATGGGTGTATCTGCATACAGCACCCTTGAGAACTGTTGACAAATGCTGTGCATATTGCATGACCAATGCTCTCCCAAGGAAGCATTCTCTTTTCTCTTTATTTGCTTTATTTCCCCCCTGCTCTACCCTCTACCTCTTCACGTTTTCTAAAATGTCTCTTGTTTTCTGATATTCAGTCTTTGAAGATGAGGTGGCTTGTCCTGATTGTGAAGGCATGGAGACAGCAGCCACAATACTAGGATGTGTTCATGGGCATTTTCTCCAAGGAAAACCATTGAGAATAGTTTTTCATATTTTTGTTTGTTTGTTTAGTTGTACGGGAGGAAATGCAATGAATGGGGAGACTTGCCTGGTATTTAGCGTACACAGTCATTTTGGTATGAATTAAGGAGTCAGTTTCAGCTGGTCATTTCTCACATATATGCAAAGCCCTCTGGTGGTCATGGAACATTTTGTTTTCATTTTTTGAGTTTTATCCAAATGTATATGGTCATTTATAAGTCTTATTTTGTGCGCGTGTGTTTTTAAGGGAGAATTTTGCAAATGTTGGTGTAACATTTTAAGAATAGTTTCCCACATATTTTCATCAGTTCTTTCTATTAAGAGTGGTGTTGTTCAGTTGCTCAATAATGTTACTTGGAAAATTGGCTTGGCCTGAGAAGTGCCATATTTACTCTGCAGGCAGTGGAAACTGATGAAAGCTGTTGCTGTGCAGTTAAAGAAAATCTAGGGAGTGTTTTTGAGTTAGAATTAATTTCAAATTATCAAGTACTGAAACTTTGACTTTGCCAAAATCCTTCCTTTTAAACCTCCATCTTGGAACCAAATGTTAAACAGCTCTCTGAGGGTGTCTGAGTCTCTGGAGCAGAACAGAGGAAGTAGTGAAAGAAGGGGAGAGGAAGGATACAGGAAGTGCCATGCAGTTCTGCTGCATTTTCTAGATGTCACCTTTCCTTCAGCCTTCTCTTCTTAAGCACTTTAGCTGTAGCAGCACCACTGTCTGGCTGGTTTCCCCAGACTCTTAAAAACAAAAAGATTGTCTGTGCTTGGTTAGACCAGAGGGACATCTCTTCTGGTCATGCCTCCAAAAGATGTCATGATCAGAAGTCAGTTCCCCTAGGTTAGGCTCACATCTTGCTCTCCTGGTGTGCTGATCCCTGTAATATCAAGCTATGGAGCACCTCTCTTTTTGCCTCTGAAAACCAAACCATCTTCATGCTATTATCAGACTTTGACACAACCACAGTCTAAAAGACACAATGGATATCATCTCTGCTGATCCATCTGGAGAACAGGAGCTGCTCTACTTTAAGAAATCATAGAATACAGACAATTATGATGTAAACACTCCCCTCAAGATGCCTGTCATGAGGGATCTCTCATCTCTGTGTTCCCAGCACATTGCAGAATCCTCTGGAAGAAACTACCTTCTGAATGAGTGAGGCTGTGATTTGTGTGTTGGACTGGATGGTGAAAGACAGCAAGCAGTGGAAAACCAGAAGGAAACAATGAGTTCCTTTTTTCCTAGCTGAGGAAGGAGGCAGGTATCCCTTGTGAGGAAGAGGCAAGATAAACTTATGCCTTCTTATTTTTGGGAGCAAGGTGGCCATGCAGTCTCTTTGGGGTGCTGGCAGTGAGCTCCTTGGTGGTTGCAGGACAGAATATGAATGATGCTGTGTGTCCAAGGCCAGCCAAGGAGCAGCTAGAGAGGACAACTTGCTGCAGACTTGGGGTCAACCTGATGCTCCTCTCTATTGTTGAGAACTGCAGCAGATTTGGATTTCTTGTTTGCTGGACATGCACCACCCCTATCTGATTACTGAAACGCGGTCAGTTTGCACATAAATGAGTAAAAGAATTATTGTGGTCATTTATGAAATTTCACTCTGGTGGATAGTTTGTATAAATTTCCTTATGACATGGCTTGAGTCTTCATCTTTTTGCTAAGTGAAAGCTGTAGGGGTTAGGAGGACACCTGGGAGCCAGGCTGTTTTCAGATCAGTGTCTTGATTGCAAGCTAAGTGATTTCTCAGCCACAATTTCTCTCCTGCATTGAATAGCAATAATAGTCATTACCTGCCCTGCCAGGCTGCTGAGACAATTGAATAGTTAATCAATTTGATGATGGCATGATATTGCAAGGCAAGCAGATCTGGGCCTGATCTAGCTTTGGTGGAGAGGTATGGGTGATACAGTAGATGACATTAGGATCCTGTCTGTGACATAGTGCAAAGTTGATGGACTTGATGACCCTTCTGTGATCTGATAATTTGTATAAAACAAGAGAGTTCCCATCTTATCACAGGCTTGTTAGCATTTTCACAATGATATGGCTTGGTTTGAACTGATGACCTTGCATTTTTTAGTCTCCTAAGCCAGCCCCTGATACATGCTAAAAAAAGATTTTTTCTTTTCTAATCTCAGAGAGAATAAAAACCAAACCCCTACAGGACAAAGGATTTAGAAGCACTACAGAGCCGTAGGTAGCCAAGTCAAGCCACTGGACATCAGGAGAACTCTGAAAGCCTGGATTAAATTGCCTACTTGCTGAACAGCCCTCCTGAAGAGATGTCACCTTTCACTCAGAGGTAGAAACCTGTTCTACTCAGTGTGAGCATGCATGTGTGAGAGAGGCAGGCAAAGAGGGGGAGGAACAAGCCCAGACTCCAAACACTGCAGACTCCTATGAGGAGCTGAGTGCACTAAGTTAAGCAATTTGCAGCCACTGAGATGATCTGTGCTGACTTATGAGGTGCAGAAGAGGCTTGTGCAAGTCCTCTAGCACAGTTATCTGGAATTAGGGGCTAGTGTGCCACTGAGTTTTTCTACTGGAGACTGCTGAAGTACTGTAAATTGCATCCTAAAGGCAAATTGCCTTATATTTTGGAGATAGTAGCCTCATCCCGAGAATGTATGTTCCTTTCTCATGAACTAAGAGTTCAGGATCCAACTCATTAAAAAAACTCCATTCCCTCCCTCTCTTCCCCCATAGCCAGGCACGATCTCATTTTCTCTCATGGATGAGAAAAGGCTGGTACCTAGCTTCAAAGTGATCCCTGTCACCCTTAGCTCTGCTCTCCCAGCTGCTGAACAACTGTAGTGCTGCCAGCCCAGCTCCCATCAGGCAGGCAGAGCCTCTCTGTGTTCAATAAACTGTGCAACAGCCTTAAGCCATTATGCTGTGACTGCTACTCTTATTGTGTGACATTGAGGTCAACACTTAACTGCATCCACATATGTGTCTCTATAGGTTAATGCAAATCAGCCTAGGAGGAACTTTTCGACTAACAATATCTGGAACTGGGGGAAAGTGCTACTTTCACCTGGGGTACTGCGAGGAATTGCTCTTTGTAATTTGCTTCCCTCCTTCTGCAGCACGGAACTGGGGCAGGGACGGGGGGAAGGCCCTCTGCCAGCTGAGCAACAACTGAGAATTTGACCTGTGTATGTTTTAGGGCAGTCACACTTCTGATGGTTTTCTGTCAAAGCTTTTAATTCCTTTTATTGGTGTAATAATTGATCTCCTAACAGTGCAGCCTGAGATGCTGCCAGGCATTTCCAATAGGCTTGGATTAAATAGCATGCAATTCCTCCATTCAGCTGTGATAACACTTCTCTGGAATTATCCTGTAGATGAGATCAGGGTGAAGTAGGCTACCTCTGGCTTGTGTGTAGCAATTCAGGGGAAATGTGAGCAGCCCAAAAGACATTGTTCAAGGATAACCTTCCCGAAGGGATATTTCTGCTTAATCCCTGCCACTTAGAATCTGGTTTTTATACCCTGCAATACACACAAAGCTCCTAAAAATTCCCATCCATTACAAGATGCATGAATCCTGCTCTATATTTTGCTAAATTCTTAACCTGAATGACATCTTTGAACAAGAAGTTCCACAAATTATTTAGATACCATGTGGAAAACATTTCACTGTACCTGCCTCTATTGTAATTGAATCCCCTTCCATTTCCTGTACAAGGCAATAGTTTTGCCTTCTACTTCCTTTGATATTTATCTGTTGCTGCCTTCACTTATTTATTGCCTCTTGAAACTAAGCAAGTACAATTTTTATAATTTCTCTTTATGCTACAGTCTCTTTACTCCTCTAGGTTTTTGCCCCTCTTTTTCTAGTTCAGTTTCTGTTATGTCTTTCTTGACATCCTGGCCTGACTAAAATTTAAAGCAAAATGAGTGGATGGCTTTATTAGTGCCTGGGTTTCACATTAAAAACTTGAAGGTAGAGTGCTGTTTCAAGTAGAGGTGCATCACAGTTTTGTCTTCTAATGGTATTGCCCTCTTTGCAAGTTACTGATGCTACCACATATTTGGGTTATTTCATACTCTTAGAGGAAGAAATGCCTAAGAGCTGTGATAACTTTAATTGCTTGTCAAGATATTTGCAAAAATTTAATAGTAGCTGCTGTTTGGCATCCAGAAAGTGCACTCAGGTTCTCTAGGATGAATTATGCTGGAAAAAGTGAATTTGTCATCCTTACCAAAATTATCAGCTTGCATTACTTTCCATAAAGATGATTTCAACTCATTAAGTGATTTTATTTTTCAGACATGAAGTCCCTCATGCTCTCCAGTTAAACCCATCACATGCTTGGCGTTGGCCTCAGAGATGTTACCAGGATGAAAACCTGCATTTGCTGTGGTTAGATCTTTTGTAAAGGATAGCAGACATTGCTGTGGGTGCCTAGGTTTCTATTTAATTGAGGGAAACAATGCTTGAAAAGGTACGCTTGGCTTCATCTCTGTGATGTCTGAGACACAGAAGAATGAATCACCAGGATGGAAGAATTGCTTGCGCTTTTTTTCCCCTGGTAAGTCCCAGCATGGTGTCAGGCTGGAACCTGAAAATTTATAGCTTCAAACCAGCTGTGGATGTGTTAGATGCCACGTGGATTTCCCATTCACTTGCAGGTCAGACCGCACAATAGTCTGGCATGCCATGTGTGGGCTGCTGTGGATACAGGAGCACAGCTATTTAGGAATTCTGAGCTGGTTTTCTGACCTCTCCCTCAGTTCATCTACAAAACTTCCTTCCTCTTTCCTGGCAGTCACAAGACTTTAGGCAATTGGTCCTTTACAGAGTTGGAGTAAATACATAGTAAAAATGCTGATGAGGAGAAAGACAAGGAATTAAATTCTCTTAGAAATAGTAAAAGAATCTGAAGGACAAAGTTTGATGTGCCTATGAATGGATATGGGTGGGTAGGAGGCTGCTGAGTTCACGATCTGTCAGGCTGGCCAGAATTGCTTCATTGTCTCTTCTTATTGCCCTCCTGGTTGATATCCATCTGTTGTGTCTTGTCTTAGGATATTAATTTTGGCATGTAATTGCATCCCATCATCAAAAGGAAATAAAAAGGCTTTTAAAATAAATGAATGTTGACTTAACCCCATCCATAAAGGACTCCAGTCCTCTTGTCATTCCTCAGCTCCGGTCCCCTGTATTACTCCTGGCTTTGCTGCTCTGAGATACCTCTCAGTATTTCTCACTTCACTTGTCCAAGATCCTAATATTCTGCTCCTATCTTTTTGGCCAACATGTCTTGTGTCACTGTCTGTGCACTGCCTCTGGTACTCCTGACCAGAGCTGGGACCTCAGGGGTGTGTGATATGTTTTTTCCTCATGGAGGTCTCCTCGAGCTGTCATCGTGCTCCTGTTGAAAGGAAGTTGGCAGAAAACTGTTTTCTTTTGCAGAATAAGCGGCTGAACATCTACTGTTTTCCTGCTCTTTTCTCTCTTGGTAGGCTTCTCCCCATTCTCAGCTCTGAGACCTTTGGGAACCCTTACTTTTCATTGCTTCCAGTTGGGAATCTTCAGAGTAGGCTCTTCCGTCCAGTGAGGTTCGTGGTGTTAATGTTTGTCCTCAAAAATGCTTCTGGGGGTTGTGTTGTGGCAGGATAGACACATTCTCAGACGCCAGTTCTCTGAAAAGCTTATGTTTGTACTTAGCTCTGTCATAGCACTGCAGGATACTCTAGACTGTGATTTATGAAAACCCTTAAAGCTGTGTTTGAGCACTGGTTGGGGGTTGAGAGGTGAATTATACAATTAGAATTATTGTGAGGGGGAAATAATCATACAAGGTATCTTTAAATGTGGAGGAATTACGTGGGCGTGGAGTTGGGCAGGAAAATTAATGCAAGGTGCAGAGAGTATTTCTGAGGTGCTCAGATACTTGCAAGTGCTTGTGCAAAATAAGAAAAAAAAAACAAAACTGGAGTAAGCATTTGTTTGTGGATTCTTTTGTGTCTTTCATTGCTGTTTGTCATGGGGGATTATCTCTGCACCAAAAGAAGGCACCAAAAGTTAAGGGGGCTTGAAGGAGTAATTAAAGCACTGACAACAACAGATATGAAGATGTGCCAGCTTGGAGTAAGCATTAGTTAGAACAATGCAAAATTAGTGCATCTTGAGGAAAGAAATGTATAGCTGAAAAGTCAAGACGACCCTAAAATAACAGCTAAGTACCTTATCAGAGTTTGTGGTCCTGTATGGTCACCATCAACCTCATTAGTAGATCATAATTTGGAATTAGCCAATCGTTAGCAGAAACAGTTCTAACTTAAGAAACTGAGATGATATGGGGGAGATAAAGAATTGAATTAAGCTTAAAGATGCACAAATTGTTTTAAAATTGCCGGGTATGAATTTCCTATCATGTACAAAGTATTTTATCTCATTTGCCTCTTCCTCCTTCTACCCGTCTGACAGCTATCGATCTGACAGCTACATTGTTTTTTCAAAAATAGATACAGGAGAAGCAAGTGCTGTGGACAAGACACAGAGCCGTGTGGTTTGCTGACAAATCAGAAGCATGTGTGTAGTCTGACATGCACACAGGTGGGCTGGCTGCAGGCAGGGGCAGAGCAGGACATTTCCTTGGGAGTCAGGGTGCCCAGAGCAGCAGAACAGCAGGATCTGTCACTGCAAGAAGAGAGTGGTACCATCCACTTAAAGCAGTAGGCATTGTGAGTCTCTGCCTCCTTGCATGGCAGAAGAGCAGGTCAGCCTGGCTGGTGTGCCTGCCAGGAGCAGGTTTGGTTGTATTTGGTCCTTCTGTCTCCGTGGGTAAGGTTTGTCCCGGTACCGACTCTGTCCCAGCAGAGTGGCTGAGCCTGCATGGTCAGCATATCGTGTTTGGTGCTTTCACTGCTGCTGCGTGGGTCTGATTTCCTGCCAGGGAAGAAACCTTTTGTTCTGGTTATCAAATCAAATTTGGTTATCAAATACCAAATCTGGTTATCAAAACATCAAATTTTGCCTGTGCTGCTAGGCATTTTTGAACTACCTCTGAACCTGTCTTCACAGGCACACACATCCATGCTTGTACTTACGCAACATCCATTAACAGGAAAGAACACTTGGTATAAACACATACACACACAGAGCCATATGGACACATGCTTATTAATTGAAACCAGGCCCATGTACTGAATCTCTTTGTTAGCATCCAAATCCTGGCCAATCTGCCAGTACTTAGGAGATGCAAGACTGGATGACTTCCATTGTCTGTCACTTAAAAGCTGAAAATTATTTCACTGGCCCCTGGTCTTCACTCCCATATTCTTTGAGAAATAGCATTGACATTTTGTTTGAATGCACATGTGGATAAATTTATATTTTGTGGAGTATACTACATATAAGCTGTACCTGATGCTTACTCCCATGCAGATGGTTAGCTTAAGGCATACAAATAATTTAACTTGTCAGATCCAGTTTAAATGGCCAGAAATACAGTGAACTCCAGAGCAGGGAATTTCTTCTTAAAAGTCTACTTTACACACTGGAAAACAGTCTTTTGATGATAAAAAGACTTGATTACCCAGGAAATGTCACAATAAAGTTTGGTGTTAAACTGAGTTATTGCTTTGGCATCCCAAACAATTCACTGGGATGAATACAAGAGCACATGGTGCTTCAACACAGAACCTCACTGATCAGGCAGAGTGGAAGCAGCTTTAGGAGAGGTTAGAGCTCAGTTGCAGTGAGTACCGCAAAGTGCAAAGCCTTATATTAGTCCCTGCAGATTGAAGAGAATGAGGTGGAGGCCCCCAGGCTGGACACAGAGGTACCTCCACATTAAGGCTGTTTAATGCTGCCAGGACAATTCAGAGGAGTGCCTGCCTCTGCCACAACTTTCTGTGTGATGTTGTAGGGAGCAGTCAGATTGCTGTGACCATTTGCTGAGATTAAGTTTGTGTGTGCCACTTTACCCTCTCATCAAACAAGAAAAGCTTTTTATGCAGCCACATATAATAATATCTTTAGATCTCTCTCTGGTATTTAAGGTCTGATCCTGTAAGATCCCTGTGTCCTGTGCTGTACTCTGTAGGCAGAAGTTGCACCTGGGTCTCATGTCATGAGCACACACATCTCCTGGTCATGACTTGGGTGTGTAAAATTCTGCCCTGAAGGCCAGGTCTCCAGCAGCCTCTGTGGTGAGCAGTGCCCAACCTTCAAAAGACCAGATTCTAGCTTGTCTTCTTGAGATTATTCAAAAGTTTTGGTCTGAGTATTGTTGCTAAAAGATCACTTCTTTGAAACAGGCAGGGAACTGTGGTTACCAAGAGTAGAGCAAGCAAGACAAGCCTGGCAAAATCTTTGCCTGGCAAAGGAGAAAGTGCAGGGCACAGGGACTTGGGAAGGGTAGACTGGCAGAGGAAGTTTAGTTGCAGGCATTTTAAGTCATCCAGTTGAATCCATGCTCTGTACCAATGCCACAGGCCATAATTTTCCTGAAGACTTGGTATTTTGAAACTCACTATATGTGTTTGATCTGCCTTCCCTCAAAAAGACCATCAGGAAGATTTGCCAGTGATTTATTGTGCCCATACTGGGGGGAGGGAAAGCAGATCATTAAGCCTCGAATACACCCTGCCATCTGGATGGGCTCAATGCGCAAAAAGGCATAAAGTTGGGATGCAAATGTGTGGCACTTGGTCCTTAGCCAAGACAGAGCTTGTGCTCAATTGTTTCAAAGCACATCTATGCAGACATGACTTATTGCAGGGAAGGAAAGGGGCTGCAGGCAGCCCCTGGGGCCTGCTTTGCCAAACTCACTGCAGCTGAAACCTATGGGAGCTGTGCTTTGAGTGCACAGAGATTTTTATACATGGACTATTGGAGTCTTCACAGAGGTACCTAAGATTAACTGATCCTTTTGACATTTGTCTTTGCGTTCATGTGTTACCCTTGGGTTTACGCTGGTGAGAGGCTTCCTGTTGTTCCCCAGATCAGGAATCCTGACCTGAGGTGACTGGTGGCTTAAGGAGAAGCATGCAATCTTCCTTCAACCTCTTTATGCAGGCAAGAAGATGAATACAGCTTGCTGTACTGAGAACATTATAGTGGGTAGTAGAAATACACTCTTCCCTCTCTTCCTTTACCATGGACTCTGAATGTGATGCTGAGCACATCACACCCCCTCAACTTTTCAGCAGTGGCCACGAGCTGTTCTGTATGTAGAGGCCACTGTGGTGGCTAGAATTAATGGCCAGCATTGCAGATTTTTAGCTGTGATCTGCCTATGAATCAATTCCTCTGTTTCTAAAATATCTGTGATAATGGTTTGGTATTGTAGGGGTGACTGGAAGACAAAAATCCTTTTGAGTTTGGGAATGGCTGGATGGTGATAATAATGAGGAGAATTGAAAAGCCCAGAAATGGCTGTATGCTGTGCAGTGCACTGCTGGTGTGCAGATAAATACAGCCACAAGAGTGAATAACGAGGATAGCCTCATCCACAGAGCACTTCTGTGTGCTGACTGAGGCAGGGGGTCCAGTAGAAAAGGGAAGAATATAGGATCAGTTAATTAAAACTGCACCTCTATTATTATTTCTCTTTCTAGAGTTTGGTCCCTTTCCACAATCTATTTGGTATCAAATCAAGGATGGGTAGGAACAAAATGTTTCTTTTTAGAGACTCTTGTGGGGCTGAAACTTACATTTGATATCAAAAGCCATTTCCTGTCCATATTTGAAGTTGGTATTAGCTATTCTGCAGCAGTTGCTAGTGGAAACTGTTGATGTGTTGGTACACTTCCATTACCCATTGCTCTGCTCTGCAGTTTGGGAACTGGAAGGCATGCAGGTGGCTTCATTTTAATGTCTATTTAAAGTGTAAATGCTGTCTGCAGTGCTCTTTGAAAAGGTAAGGGCTGTTGGAAGCTTTCAACACTGGTGGGAGCTAAGAGTGCACATGTGACAGAGAAAAGTGGCAAATGTGATGCAAGATAATTGCTGATGGCTTTGAGGATTAAAGCCAGACTTCTGCCCCTTGAATAGCAGTGGGAGCTCTGGAAGGTGGCAGCACTGGGAAGCCCCTGGAAGGGCTGGGGATCAGACTGGGAGAAGGGTGCTTTTGATTAAATGTCAAGTGGTGCCTATTTTGTGCCTGTTAATCTGGCTGTCTTGAAAGTAGGAATTTACACAGAAGCCTTGTTTTGCTTGTTGGAAACCATCAGACCTAAGGTTTTCATAGACCCAGAAAGTAGAGGTAGTATGATTTCTCTCTCATACTAGAAATCTGTCTTTCCAGACCTGCTGGAGGTGACTTTGCAGACATGTTTTTGATTTTTGTAAAGTAGGCGATGTGGAGCTATGAAAGTTGAGTTAAATCCATGCATATGAAGAATGCTGCTATGAATAGAAATTCCAGGCAGCGAAACAGAGGAGAAACAAAGACTCAGGCTCTGTGGCTTCCCATCCGTTGCACCTTCTCACAGAGAGAGCTCCCCAATGAAAGAAGAGCTCCATTTTACTTGAATCCTACTCAAATCAGTAATTCTGAGGAAAAGAGTAAATTTACAACATAGGGACATGGATTTGTTCTCTTAGCTCCATCTGGCATAACACAAGCAGCACTGTGTAGTGTTTTCCACTTGAATTCCAAATAGATCTGACTCTACTGTGGCACAAAAGCTTTGCTGATATTTGGATACATGTGCAACACAGTTGAAATTGGCAAAAAGTTAAGAATGGGCTCGTTTTCCTGATTGTGGATTCTCTGAGCAAGTAGTAGTTTGATCTATAGCATATATGTTGGCCTAAGTGACATTGTGTTATATATTATAGTCTTGCTTCTCTACAGGCAAGCAATTATACAACAGGGACCACTAGATTTACTGCACTGCAAATACAAACTTTGCTCTTATTCTATCAAGGTCATTGCAAATCTTCTGGTAGACACATCGCAAAAAAAAAAGAGACATTTCTCTTTGTCTCCCTGTTGCAGGGATTCAAGGTCTCTACTGGGTGCCTGTGTCCAATTTTTGTGTCTTTGGTGTTTGAAATGAGGTGCTTAAACTGATGGACCTTGCTGAGCCTCTGCAGCTTCCACAGATTTCACTGGCAAATCATCAGGATTAAACCACACCCCTGAAAGCTGGTTGCCTTAGCACAGGTTTAGCTACTGATGTGCTGCAATCAGTCTTTAGGGACCTAAGGCTTGCTATTTGCAAAACTGAGAAAGATTGTGTTTTCTTAAGATCCACTGGAAGTGGAGTTAGTAGAAATGGTGCTCCCCTGAAGCAGGAACTGTTGAGGTCCTAAGGCTCTGAAGTCTTTTCATCTTCAGGCTATCCTGTCACCTCCTCCATTCTCTGCTTCCAGTCTGCTTCCCCCAGGTCGATGTTACTTCTTTGCCTCAGTTTCTCTGTCTGTACACAGTAGAGGGGTTAGCATTAAGTGCAGGAGAAAAGGGCAAATCCATTTACCTCCCTGAGCCCAAAACGGCTCTCAGTAGCCAAAGGGAATTGAGCCATGGTCATCTGTTCCAGACTGATGATTCCAGAGTTTTTGCTGATTTCCTCATAGACTTTCTTCCTCCATTTCCATTTGCCCTGTGGGTTTCTAATTGGTGGTAAATACTCCCATGATGTCACCTCTTGCGTGGGTCAAGATGCTGCATTTTTCTTTTTCGTGACATGCCACAGGCCAGCAGGGAGCCCATCTGAGGGCTGCTGAGTGGGGCTGGGGCATGCTCCCGTTTCTGAATTTTACTGTAATAAATCAGCGCTGTCCTCGGCTGGGGATCGCCATACCACATAGAAACATAAATTCAGCAGAGGCATTTTCTGGGCTTGCACTGACCTCTAGTGACAACACAGGGGACCATGGCCTTCATCCACCAATGGGCTGAGAGGGTATGTCTGGGTCCATCCACCGGTGCTGGATGGTTTAAAACAGTTCACCACAGTTTTTGGCAGAACTGTGAATGTGAGCCTACATACTCACTACTACTGTAGTGTGGAAGCTTGCTTGTACAAGCAAGCCCACTGACTGATGAGGGTCTGACTGCTAGGTAGATGACTGCAGTGGGTTTCAGGTGTCCCAAATTCCATACACCTCCCTGCTAAATTGCTTGTCCTCCCCAACTCACCAGTGCGGTGATGGTCTTCTGCAGTGTTTGTTCTTCCCGTCCATCTCATTCTCCCTCCCGTCCCTAAATTTGATACCCCACTTCTTTCTACTGCCCCATTCCTTCATGGCATCTGATCAATGCCAGTCTGCCCAGGGGTGATCCTGAGTACTTCATCTCTGTGACCTCTACATCACCTCCTCATCTCTGGTTCTCTTGCAGAGCATGCAAGTGCTTTCTTTCCAGAGCTGAGATGCAAAGGGCCGAGGTTCTTGTTTCTTTGCCACAAAGCTTCTTGCTGTACCACATGTGGATCATCCTCAGTGTGATGCACATGAAGCATCTCCTGCTTCTAATGCCACTTAGAAACAGAACCCTCTAAAGAATATGCACAAGCTGTGTTGAGGTTATCTTTTACTTCTCCAAGTCTGTAAATGAAAAAGGTGAGAACTTTGGATGCAGTCCTGGGAGCTGCTAAATGTACCTCCAAAATGCTTAGCAGACTCAGCTAAGGGACACCACTAGGAATCAGGGGCTATCAGCAGTTCCCAGGGAGCCCTACACTCCCCAGGAGCATGGGGGAAACCTGCCATGGCTGCAGTGTGAGAAGCACATGGAAGCCTCTTTCACAGCCCACCTCTGTGGCATGCTGACCCCACCCTCACGGGCCATGCCCACAGCAGCACCCTTTGCTTTCTTGGCTAAGCAGCCCTGGTGTGTGCATTTATGGTTTCCGGGCTCTGATAACAAGACAGTGCCTCGTTTGGTTGCTACTCCCGTCTCACACATACATTCCCTGTCTCAGCCCCCCATCCTCCCAAAGCCTTACAAAGTGCTCTTACTCACCAAATTACAGCTCAGCTACTCCAGCTCCATGTTATCAGAGCAAGGCCCAAGAAGTTCTGTAGTGAGCACATCAATTAAATTATTCTGGTAGTTGCTCCACAGAAAGAAATAATCTATGATGCTCCATAACTCTGCATAAAAAGTCCCATCTATCTGTGAACTCCAAAAGCTAGTCTTTTGTCCACCTATACATTTATCTGGAAGGTTGACAGAGGCAGGAGCATCCTCAAAACCCCCTTCTTTAGCACTCTGACTGTGTAATGTTCTCTAGGTTATCTGTATGGGAGTTACCATATTCACAGGACAGAGCTCCACAGCACTGGCTCTTCCCTTAGATAGATCCAGTTCTGTCATCCAAACCCTGATACTGAAATTAGCCTCAGAGATCAGTTGAAACATCTTGGCTTCTCATACATCTCTGCTGAGGAGCATGCTTTCTGTATTTGCCTTGAGGCATCTGCTATGGATTGACCCCTCTGGTCTCTGGCTAACATGGTTCACATGAGAAGCCTGAGAGGGGGTGGAATGTAGGAAGGCTGCCAGCTACAGCCTTCCATGCTAGGCTGAGCAGAAAGGCAATCAGGTTTCCTAAGCACTGTAACAGATGACAAGGTGTATATTTATACCAGATACCCACATACTTTGAGTGAATTGTGCAACATGAGATTTGTCATCATGCATCAGATCACAGTGTATCTAATTCAATACTATGGTGCTGACAATGCTGGGAGAGCTGAGCTGCCTGCAGTGATGCACCTCACCAACAGTGCAATGCGGGAACAGAGGGTCTGCGATTAATATTCCTCCCCAGTTCCTCCAACAATCAACTGGTAGCCTGACTGCTCTTATTATCTGAGCAGGCAGAACTGCAAATATAAATAATCACAAGTTTAGGCAGCCTTCTAATTACAGCTAGTACAACCACAGCATACATTTCTAGGCTGACCCCTGGACTGGATTTATTTTGAGTGGGGTAATATATCACGCTGATTTCACCTTACTTTCCTCTGTTAAAAGATTCCTGAGCTAGTTGCACCCAGGATGCCAGCAGTGGGGAGTTATTCTAGTGCTGGAAGCAACCCGTCGTTTTTTACATCACTCCTGGCGTCATCTTTGACACCTCCCATGAGCTCCGCATTCTTTGCACACTTGGTTTTTATTTAGTTTTGTTCGGTTTGGGGGTTTTTCTATTTTGTTTTTGGTGGTGGTGCTTTGGCTTTTCTCTGTTGTCTTTGCTGCGAGGGAATCAAGCCATTCTTCTGCTTTGGGTGTGCTGGCAGTCAGCCACATTCTGTAAACGCAGCAGGTGCTGCTGCCTTTGTGTTCACAGTGCTGTCATCACCCTTTGATCTGGTCAGGAGTCACTTTGCTTGGCTGGTTTGGGCTTCTGCCATTCACAAAGCAGGACTCTCCCCTAAGGTGTCTGCAGTGGCTTTTGCAACATACCCATGAATATGTAGAGATAATTTCAAACCCCTTAATGTGACCAGTTACTGGACTACTTCTTCCCAGCCTACATAGTGTGACTCTCTGGTCAGAGCAAGAATGTCTCTTGTCCAAAAAGCTCTTACCCCCTTGGCTGTCCCTCATTCTTAGTGCTTTCTGCAGCTGATTTACTGTAGTCAAATGCCCTGAATTAGTCAGCTGTTTGTCTGTGGCAAACACTTTTCTCCTTGCAGTGACCTGCAGAAAAGAACCAGGGAGGGGGAATCTTTCTGCTCTGTAGTTGAACCTCAGGCATGTGAATATCTTCCCTCTGTTTCTCCTCTTTCAAAGGCTTCTCTTCCAAGTCCAAGGACGCTGCTGTGGAGTGCTGGAGTCAGCTGTAGCCCTGGGCCTTGGGAAGCTTGGTCCCTGTAATGGCTCTCACAGGAGTGACATGACTTTGCATCTCACAGTCCATGTGGCACTGGGTCAGTGTCACTTCAGGCTGTCTTGAAGATGATTTTTGAGCAAACATCTGCCATATGACACAACCAATAGTGCTATTTGCTCCTGTTCTTTTCTGCTTCCTTATGTTTTGTAATTGATCCATATTTGTTGGCATCTGCTTTTCAGTTCGATGTGTTCTGTCTTGGTGGTGCCAAATGTAATTTCGTGCCTGTGAGCCCCTAATGTAACAAGATTCAGAAGGTGGTGGTGGGAGCTACTCAATGTGGAGCAGACTATCTCATTTGGAATGAATTATACTTCAGGGACCAGATAACTAGGTTTGTCAGATGTCACGGGACTCAGTGACTTTTTCCACCTGTAGATTAGGGTACTGATCCTTTAGTAGCCCAAGTGATTTTTTTCAGGCAAACCAAGCTACCCAAAGTATGCAGTAGCCTTCATATCTTTTCTAAGCTATCAATGACAACAATCTCTGGTGACACAAATACTGTTGGAGACCTCTGTTCAAAAATTGAGAGCATTGCCTATGACCTGTCCTAGTCATGCCAACAAGGCTGGCATTGCCATCCTGTGAGGTATCATATTGTCACATCTGTTCCATGCTAGGCACAGGACACAGACACCAGCCTAGCAGTGGGTGTGCTCCTGCAAGGCTCACTGGCTAGCTTCCCTCAGTACTCCCACCTCAGTGGGTGGCTCATGTCTCACCTGTCAGTGTTAGCCTTGTCCACATTGGCCAGATGGTCTTTGGTTACCCTGCCCTTCTAGGAGTGCCAGGAGCATGAGGAACAGCAGGACTCAGTGGCCACAGCCACTAAGCAGTGCTCACAGCACCAAGCCTGGCAGAGTTCAAGCAGCATTTGGACAATGCTCTCAGGCACATGGTGTGATTCTTGGAATGGCCTCTACAGGGCCAGGAGATGGACTAGAAGATCCTGACTGCTTCCTTCCAGCTCAGCATATTCTATAATTCTGTGACTCCTGGAACCTCCTGAGACCAAGACAAGTGTCCACTCATGACACACTGTGAGCCCTCCCCACACCCTGCTGTAAGAGGTCTCCCTCTGGTAAAACTTCAGCTCCTGAAGATTCATGTCACCGTTCTACCCTCAATTAGCATGTCTTAGCTCTCCCTGCAGTAGGTTAATGGGTAAAGAAAAATTTCCTACACAGCTGATTCTTGCTAGATCATATCTCACAGCTCACAGGATAGTGTCCCAAGTTTTCTGAGATCTGCCAGTGTCCTGGGCTTTGGACTCTTTGCCCAAGGTCTAGAAGTGCAGAGGTGTTTGGCCAGACAGTGCTGGAGAGGCAACAGCTATACCAACTCATGAGACCCAGACAAACACCTTGGTGATTTTGCTTTGGGACAGATGAGATTCTGCCAGAGTGAGAAAGTATGTTTCCAGCTTTCCTGGGTGTGAAGCAAAGCCTGGCGCTGAGACTGGGTGACACCACTACTCACACTGTCTGCCTGAGCTTGCAGGCAGCCTGAAACAGGATCTCTGAGAGTTGTCCTGCTTCCTCCTTCCCTCCACAGGAAATCTCATAGAGTGGCATGAAAGAGAACATGGTAGTCCTGCATTGTCTTAAAGGGGTGGGCTGTGATTCAGTAAGAACAGCAAATACTTCTGCTAACAAATATCTGAAACACTAATGGGAAACACCCCCCCACAAAAAAAAAAAATAAACAGAGCAAAACTCTTTATTATAAAGGGAATCAGATTTTATTTTTATACCCACAAAGTTAAAAATATGCATTTCAAAATATTTACAATGACTATATATGAAATAACCTTTGTTAATGAAACACCAACATACAGTACTAGAATATATCCACCAAATTGATAAAGTCTACGTAAGAAAATGTAACAGAAAGAGAGAGAGAGGTAAATAGCATCCATGCACAGTCTGCACTAACATGGTTTTTTATACTCTCTACCTTTTAGTTGTGAATGGAGTCACAGGAAATTTTGACCTCGTCTCTTGCAAATGCCTCTTGTGACTGAGATTCTTCAAACTAACAGAAATGTGTGGGTTGCAGCAGTACCAATGCCTAACTTTCATATGCCAGCCTTTCACACGGGGACCTTGTGTTACAGAGTGGACTCAGAATCTCTCAGCAACCCTAGGAGGTAGCTAGTTTTATGGAAGAATTTGGTAGATGAAAAGCACTGGGTTAAGTGGCTGGCCTAAGGTTGTGCAGCAAGGAGCAAAATTCACAAGCCCTGCTTCATCTCTCCTAATCTCTAATTAGAGAATAAATTTCCTCTGCTAACCATTATCTGCTTTTGAGATGAGCTTTGTCACAAGGTGGGGCACTCAATATTATATACCAGGTGACGATGTGGGAAAAAAGCCCTGCCTACAGATAAGGACTTGTCTCAGTAAGGATATGCGATGCAGCAGTGCTGTTACCATGTTCTGGAGTTGAACAGAAGATTGTTTTAGGGTAGAAACACATCCAGATGGTTCCCTCCCTGCATGTGTACCACTGAGCAATTGCATCCTCTGTGGTTAAGAACCCCTGTCTATCTTCACCCCTACACTTTCTCTTTCTCTCTCTCTCTCTCTCTGTCTCTCTTGCTCTCTCCATCATCCATGACTGTATATTTGCCATTCCTATTTGTATCTTATTCAATCATGGGAATATCAAATAGAAAACAGAACAGCAAAAAAATTTGCTGCCTTATTTTTGTAGATATTTTAGTACAAAATTAATCCAATTTCTGTATTTTATCAATTTAATGTCTTTAACATTCACTTATGTGCATATATATATATATATAAATGTAACAAAAGGCCCATCCCATTTGTATCAACAGATAAATAAAAGGGTCATAATCCTCACTGCCCAACCCACAAGGCACACTCAAATGTAAGTGAGAAGGACTCTAGGAAGGGAAAAATATATAGCCCTTGTTTTTGTGGTGCCCTTTAATCATCACTGCTGAGCTTGAAGCTTTGTGAAGGTATGGCACAACATTGCAGAAAAGGAGAAGAGCTGTCTGGGTCACTTGCAGATTCCTAGCCCCAGAAGTGCTAGATCAGTAGGAGCTGTTTCTCCTTCTCTTTGGTGAAGGAGTTTCTCAGGATTCTAGCTTTGTTAGTGATTTTTCTATGATGGCAGTGGTGATGATGGTGGCTGGTTTTGTCTATTGGCCCAACAGTTCTCTCAGCAGAGTAATTCTTCCCCACTCCCAGTAGCCAACCCTCTCCCCTGGACACCCATCAGCCTTATTTTTTTCTAAGAACAAGGTAGAGGATGCCAATGATGAAACTGAAGCAAAAGCAGATCCAGGCCAATATGAAGCAGTAGCCATGGTGAGGATTTGTGGAGTACGCCACCGCGCCTGTGAACTGAGCTGTGTAAATGGAGACTGCAATCAGAATGCACATCCCTGTAGGAAGGAAGAGGGAAAATAGAGTTGGAAAACGCACAGAAACCAGCAGTGCCGCAAGACTTCTGAAGTACTGCTGTCCCCTGAGATTGTAATGCATGTCTTGTGCCATATGAGAGAGGAGCTGCTGCCCATTAGGCTTATTTGTGGAGGATTTCTTTTGCAGCTGTGATGACATAAGACACTTGGGGCTTGTTTAGTGGGTGCCATGAGGAATAAACCTTTGTTAGGAGGAAATTAGTAATCAGATATGACGACAGTTTGGTGCTACATGTTGAATCCCATGTGCAGTAGCTGTCTAACTGTTTGCTCCCCTGCTCCCTCAAAACACTTGAATCCTTTTTGTTGTCTTTCAAAGGTATTTTGCAAAACCCACTGGGATTTCCTAATGAAAATCTGGAAATACCTTCATGATATACAACAAAGAAAATCCCAACCCAACACTTTCCAGTTCCCCGGTCCTTTGTTTTGTGACAAAAATAGGGCCACTGGAAACATTTAACTGGCTGACAACCTCCCCTGGTGACCATATGTGGCTACTTGTGTTCACAGAGGCAGTGGGATGCAGGCAGAGCCATGGCAGGGTGTGCAGGTGCATACTCACAGCAAACCAGCATGACGGCTCCAGTCATGTAGAAGCGTTTGCCTTTTTCCAGGGTGAACAGCTGGATAATGAACAGGACGAGCGCCACAACGGAGAAAATGATCGAGAGGATCATAAAGGCTTGCACGGCTTTGAGGGAAGCTGTCAAGACACAGAGAATAGATGGGAGAAGGTCAGGACTCAGTCTTGGCAGTGCTCATCAATGTCCTGTGATTCACCACGACGAAAAGGCGGATGTAACTTACCCTCATCTTGACTGCTAACTGGCAGCTGAGAGCAGGTCTTGTTGCACAGCAGCCAGAGTCCTGCTGAGATCGTTCCAAAGTTGGAAGAACCCACCATCCAAACCTGAAACAGGACAGAACGGTTGTGTCAAGGGGCCGGAAAGCTTCTTTGGTCTTCTGTCAGACTAAACAGTAAAGTGAGCACGAGTAGCCCAAGTGCCCGAAAATGTCGGCAGGAGTCGGTCACGATGAGCACCTGGACAGGTGGCATATGGCACTGCCTTCCAGTGCCAGGAGTCATTTGGGCAAAACACCGGGAAGTCTGTTCCAGTCATCATGGAGAAATCTCACAGATCATCCTGACCCCCTTCCCATGCGAGGCAGCGGGGGATCATGGCTGGCCAGGCGGGCGTGAGGAACCCCAAAATACACTCCGACAGCGGGTGGGGGGCGCGGGGGCCCCGGCAGTGCCACCAGGGGTCCCCCTCGGCCCAGATTTCCCTGGCGCCCCTTGGCGTGGGATGCACGGTGGTGGGAACAGCCTGGCTGCGGGCGAGGGGAGCAGTGCCGTGCCAGGGCTGGCACTGCTGACCTCCCCGCCCCAACCTGCACTCTCCCTGAGGGAAGGTGTTGAGGTGCTGCTAGCTCTGGGGTCCAGGGAGGTGACAGACAGAGGCTGCCTCCTGTACCAACTGCAGCACCCCGGCTGCCTCCCTGCTCCCTGCATCACTGTTTCACCTCTCCCCATGACCATGAGTGGATGTTCCTCACCCTCACCTGAGCACCCACCCCTGGTCCACCTGCCAGCCGTATCTGAGGCTGGCTGCTGCTGTGGGAGGTGACAGCCATGCCTCGTCCAGGGCAGTCTACTTACGTTGGCAATGGTGGAGACGAAGAGCATGATGACAGTGGCGATGTGAACCACAAAGATACCAGCCAGTAGCACCAACATCTTGGGTCCCTTCTAAGTGGTGTCACCGATACAGAGAGCTCTGAGGGAGAACAAGAACAGACGGAGGACATGAAGGGAAGGACTGAGTCAAAGAACAGCATTACCATAAGCTTTGTTTACATGCAAAATACCAGGCTGACCTTAGGTTCACTCTGGAAATGTGGAATCACCAAAAAAAAGCCACTAAAAACTTTGTCAAAATCTGCTTGAGAGGTTAAACAGAGCCTGAAGATTAAGGAACCAATATGGGAGGAGATGTAGAGCACGGGTAGATAATTTGGGGGCATTTTAAAAATAGCCTGAATATATACACAGCTTGCTTGAAATGATGTGTGTTAATGTAAAGTAAAAATGCCATACTCCAGGCCTACAATTCTAGGAAGAGGAGTTTTTGCCCATGGGATTCACAGAGGTCAGGAAAGATTTTTCTCCTCCTGTTCTCTGGTGTGTCAGCCTCTTCCAACTGGTCTGGGTCACAGACAGGTGGTATGGAATGGGGGACTATGGGCTTCTTGGTGCCTCAGCTGTTGAGTAGTTGTGGAGAGTGAGCCAGAGGAGTGGCCACTACTCAGTAGACCACTCCTTTAAGTGAAGAGGGGAGTAACCAGAAAAGAAATGCCATGAGGTTTTCTGGAGCTGGGGAAGATACCCAGGTTTCCAATGTAAACTGCTTGTTTCCCTTTTAAAACTTGAGACATGCAGGTCACTTTATTAATGCAATAAAATTCTCTTGTAATGCAAATTCCTCTTTGGTTTGTTTTGGGGATTTTTGCCTTCGTACCCTGCAAACTTTTACTTTTTTTTTTAAGATTTCCTGTCATTGATGAACATGTGATTGGAAAGAGAGGGGAATGTGCTTTAGAAAGCTTGCGTTGACATGGCTTGTCAAGACTGATGGCTTCTCACCTGAAAATGTGAAATACAAGGAACAAATCTCACAAGCTGTGAGAATGAGTGCAGACAATTCACACAAATCAAGTGAGTATATTTCAGGCATAAGCATTTACTGAGTCCACTCTGTGGCCAGGAAACTTCCTAGAAAGTTTGACAGGGCTATGTTGCTTTTTCCCTCAATGGTGCTGGTACTGAAAAGCAGTATCAAGCATGTGATTAATGTTAGCTGTCAAGTTATTTTGGTCCAGGTGACTCAGGTAAGGTCTGATGCTGTCACCATTTGTACAGGGTGTGGTAGCACTGTCATGAACAACACACTTATACTTTATGATGTCTTTCACACAAACTGTGACAAAAGGCTTTGTAAAGTCCCATTCATGTGTCTTTTTTACTTGATGACTCCACCTACTCCACTACTGTCTTTCCTCTCATTGTGGACATGAGTGGGAGTGTATTCCTGTAAAATGCTGCAGCTGCTCCTGGCACTGCTTTGTATAGAATTTCCCAAACCACAGTGGGTAGGCAGGCTTCTCCATCAGTGGCACTTTGACAAGTTCAGCATTAGCTGGTGATCAGGAAGAATTCCTTGAGTTTAGGATCTCAAGGAACCAGTTTTTAGGTCACTGCTCCCACCCAAACAAAGCTACTCTTTAGTAAGACAGATTAGGTTTGGTGACTGGTCCCATCTCCTCAGCAAATCTTGTCTACTGTGAAGTTTCCTTCACCTGGAGAACTCTCTGGAGATGTTAAGCCCTGACTTGCTGAATGTGGACTAGGCTGGCTTGTCTGCTTTGTGGTGTCCTAGCAAATGCATGCTCTAGAGCTTGATTTGGCTGGATGGCCTGGTCACTGTGACCTCTCTTGTCACAGTACCTCCCTTAGTGATGATCTTGGAGAAAGCACAGCCCTCTTAGGACTTTCCCTCTCACTGTAGTGACAGTCACTTATGATTTCGGCCCTGCTAAAACCCAGGTTCTCAACAGTTTATGCAGGCTACCACATGAACATACTTGACCTAAGAGTTAAACCCCTTCTTTCCATTGATTGTAAAAGGGAGGAGGGTTTCAAAGTGCTGGATGGCAACTGATACCGATATCACCACTGCAACTCAAACTGAGAAACTATTGCTGTTGCCATGACTAAGTGACATATCTGCAGCAAACTCCTCAGTCAAATCTTCCTGTCCCTTTGACTACTTCTCATTCTTTTATTTTTTTTGTTACCTTGGTTCTTACACAAACTGTAACAAGTGGTCTTGACACTATCGGGTACTGGCAAGCATATACCAAACTCTGACAAATTTGCCTGCTCTGAAATTTGCCTTTACTGAACAGTGGTTAAACTTTCTACTTTCTTAAATGGAAGTATTTTTCCATGGCCTCTTTAAAATCTCACTCAGTGCTTTTTTTTCCTTATTATTTTTTAGGACCTTCAAAGAAAGCTTTCTACTTGAAAGATTAAAAACCTACTTTCATGATATCCTAAGGACTAGAACAGTCCTTTTAAATGCATCTTTTGTTTGCATTCAGAAATTAAAATGAGGGATAGATGTTACTTTACAATGTAAAAAAAAAAAAAAAAACAACCCAAAATCATGACCCCATGCCCAGGACTTTGACCAACATTCTAAGAAAAAAATGAAATCCTTTATTCCTTTTGCTTTTTCTGCCTGTTCTAGCACTGCAGGATAGCAGTGTTAGTTCAGGTGCTTGCAGTGCACCTACTTCCTGAGAACGTCAGCACCTCTCCCTGAATACACACGCTATCAAATGCAAACTCCCCCAGGGGATATGTGCTCACAGCTTAGTTTTGATTCTTTGTGAGCTAAAGCACAAGCCTCCCTCTGTATTCATTTGCTTTCCCCCTTCTTCATCTCTCTCTGCCTGTTTAATAAAACACGAGAGAACAATCCCAGAGGAGCCGTGGGTGAAGGAACGGCACTGAAATAGATTCACTTCTGTCTCTGATGCTATGGCGTGGACTTTTCCTCCCATTAGATACAGAAACTGGCAGAGCATCAGGGACTGACAGGATACCGTTTCCATTTGTTAAGTGTGAGACATCTTTCTCCACTACAGGGTGGGGTCACATTGCTGGAGCAATAGGACAGAATTGCATGCAAATGCCTTTTCTTCCATTCTCCTACCTAAACTGCAGCTGCATTTAGAGTTCCTCAGGCTCTTCTTAGGCTATGAGTCAGGCTTAGCCTTCCTAGAGCTGCCAGTTTTTTCCACTGACTCACCCCAAAGCTCTCAAACCCCACAGTAATTTAACCCTGAAAGATTAAGTGCTCAGGACACTGTCAGTTTTAGAACTGCTTCTCAATAACCAGTCAAGCAAAAAATTTGTGAGTCTTCCCCAAGCATTTTTCAGAGGAGAGACCCCAATTAAGCCAAGAAGAAAAGGAATGAGACATAACAGTAGAAGGACTACTGGGGTAGGGCAGGCTGGTGGGTAAGTGGTCATGCACCTGCTGAACAGCCCACATGAGTCAAGAGAAGATATTGTGCTGGTAACAGTGGACTGACTTTCCTTTTCATGGGGTGATGGATGAAGAGAAATAACAAGCCACACCAACAGTAAGCACGAATAAGAATCACCATAGAAGCCTTCAATACAAAAAAACCTGCAGATAAGCATGACAGACTGTGTAGAGAATATTTCTCTGACCGTGCAGGAGTACACATACTGGGGAACAACACACAGCTCTGCTGCACCCCAGTTCAAGTTCAAGCAGGCTGGTACTATCTATTAAAATAAGACAAAGACTTCTCATGCAGGCAGATTGTTGCCACCCATATCACCCCTCCATCTACTTAAGTGTTTTGGCTCCTTCTGTCCGAGGGCAATATGGAGAAGTGAGTCCTTACCCTGGTTTGCCTCTCAGAAAAGGATCAGGATGGAATGTGAAGTGCCACTTGGAGATATGATAAAGGCCAATGGTATCATTTCTCAAATACAGGGAGTGAGTTACTCAAGACAGTAAGCCAGATTAGGTAGAGGTCCTTTGCTTCTGACAGAAAATGCACTGCAGTGAAAAGACTAGAGGGTGAGTGCACAGGATATTTCAGCAGGAACAATGGGGTTGTTTCAGGTGAAAAATCAGGGCACTCTCAACTAAATTTGAAGTATTTCAGATCTCAAGTATTCCTTAATGGATGTAGTTCATCTGAGTTCCATTTCCATCTTCGTCTCTGAACTGAGGTCCCTGCTTGGGACTGCCTCTCCCAAGCTGAGTTGGTGAGGTGTACTGTGAGAGATGCTGGCTGAGGTGAGAACCCAGCCAATATCCTGCAGCTCCCTAGAGTGTCCAGGGAGCAGAGGACATCTAAATCGCACTGCCTGTACACACTGGTGACCTCTGACTCCTTTCAAAGTGAGTTTTTCTGAAACTGAAGCTGAAGACCCTTTTGATACATTAGATTTCTCAACAATGGAAAGATGACCTTTTGGGGAAAAAACAGCTGCTTTTGGTTTGAATGTCAACAAAAATCTCCATAGATTGAAAACAACTTACACAAAAGAAATTCTGCCTTTCCCAGCTGCCACTACAGAATATAAGGAAGGCAATAGTAAGTCAGACTCCAGTCTCACAGTCTCTGATGGGGACAAGAAGAGGTCCAATATTTCGAGAAAGCATGTGAACTTGGTCACTGTCTGAGGGGCACAGAGTCACAACAGGAATACTGGTGGTTCAAATCAGGGGCAAAGCCACTTGGAAAGGAAGGAGAAAACTGGAGAGTAATGGACAGAAAGTAAAAACTGTTTGGTATTCTTTGAGACGGCCACAAACTTCCACCTCCGTTACCAGCACATTCCTCAGTGCAAAGCCAAGCACAAATAGCAATGCTGCCATGTTGCTACCAGTAAGGGAAGCCTCACTGTGGGATAAAACCTTGTGCAGAATTTGTACACATGCCTTTTGACTGAGCTGAGGCCATCACTGCATCTTAGACCTACTACAACTGCACACCTTGTCCTTCTGTGGCCTATGAGTCCTCATCAGTCCTCATTGTGCCCAGAGTCATTTGGCAGGATGCAAAGATGTGAATATCACTGATATTTCGGTGCCATGATGACTTTGGACATGCCACATTGTTACTGGAAAGCTCATGACAACTTTAAGCAACAGGGAAGAATCATTTTGCTTTCACCCTTTGCTCTGTCTCTTACTTCAGATCCTGATGAATCCAGAGTCCTTGCTGACTACAGACTTTTACAAACTACTGTATCTCAGCACTGCTGTTGACAGCCTGGTTTTGACAGACCAGCCTGACTCAATTTACAAGTCAGATGCTTTTTATAGACATGTGGATGAGTAGGCTAGTGCCTCTGGGAAGAGATTTCACATGTGTGGGAGAAGGGTTGGGTGTAGGCACACGAAGTCCTTTGGAGCCTCTGGTTTATGCCAGTGAGATTTCACATACATATGGGTAGTGGCTGTGATGACCACATGGGGTACAGCAAGGTTGTAAAACCAGCAGATTGATGTCAACCAAAAGAAAAGTGTAGACCAGCCTGAGGGGCTACAGCTGAAAATAAGTTAATGGAAGATTTTGTCTCGTTCTTGTGAAGCATTTCCTGGCAGAATGGACTCCAAGAGATCCATGGAATTGCCTTCCCAAGGGAGTGGTGAAACACCAGCATGTGAAAAATTTCTTATGGGATCTGACAAATACCTCAAGAATCTACCCTTGGTGATAAACCTCCACTCACTGAGATATGCAGAGGGGAGTCACAAAAGATGACACATAAGGGTTTTCCAGCTCTCATGCTCATGATTCATATGAGAGTGGGGAAAATATCAGAACTACTCCTAGGGGAGACAGTGAGAAATTGGTGTTTTCTCCAGAAGAAACCACCCTTGAGCGCTCAGCCATGTGACAACATCAACTGAAACTCCAATGCTCGCTTGGTAGTCGGAAAGGGAAGAGACAGCTGCCTGGGCCTGGCAGGCAGCCAGCAGCTGCTGCTGGAGGAAAACACCATCACTCCTCACACCCGGCACGCCAAGGAAGGGCTGGGACTGATGGGCAGAGGGAGGGCTGGGGAAGGGGACCC
>VZTT01000158.1:15440-41891 GCA_013400855.1 Buphagus erythrorhynchus
AGAGGTATCATAATCCAAGTGAACTAAAAAATGCGTTGACAAACATGAAATATGTTCCACGCTTCTACTTAAAATGGTACAATCACTGTGCAGAGAAAACCCCAGGAATAGTAACAAGCTGGCATTCACACACATCTTATAATGAGAAGAAAAGTTGGATTGACTGTTTCAGTTGCATCTTTATATGTATGAATTATTGTAATTGATTTCTTTTAAAACCCTTTCAGAACCATTCCCAAATGCAGATGCAAATGGGCTGACTTTAATTTATAGAAAGCAGGTTTTGTAGCACTTAGACCTTGTAAAAGAGGTTTTGTGCTTAAATGGAAGTTGAGCTTTGAAGACCCATTAAGCAGAAAAAAATATAGTTAATACAACAAAAAGGCTCCAAAGGTAAATATGCAAGTGGGGCCATTATGCAATGAAGGTATCACACTGTGCTCATTATACCACAACACAGATTCCACTAGCAGCATTTCAATTTCTCTGTCTTTACCTAAATGTGAGGGTTTGTATGTGTATCACTTTGTCAGCTCTTCTCAGAACAAAGGTGGCTGAGCTGCGATTATGTGTAACATGTCCAAGATAAGAGGACCATGAAAACCAAGTAATTAGATTCCCCATGTTCGTGTTTACAATATCATAGCTAAATGTATGTTGAAGTAGACTTTTGTATTTCATTCTTTCATAAAAACACAAGAGGAGAGGAAAAATATACAAAAGAGGCAAGAGAAACTTCATCCCACAAATTTTGCAGCCAGACGAAATTTTATACAAAATGGGTTTATGTTTAAAAGGACAAGGAAACTTTACTTTTTCTTACTGGGCTAACTGTAGTTTTACCCTTGTGCAAAATCATATCTGCTGGCACACAGTCACACAATTTAATTTTGGTACTAGACTTCCAGATTTTGCACAGTTATCTGTGATGGCAGGACTGATCTTACACACACACACATAAAAAAAAAAAGGAAAATTGCAGTTTAATCACTGATCTTGCTCTTCTTCCTATTTTACATAATTTTTTATCAGTTGACCTTATCAAAGAAACATGCAGTAGCTGATTGGAAACATGGTATTTTGTACCCAGCTGTATATACTAACAGATTTTCATAGCATTTTGTTCCCATATCCCACTCAAATTTATTGCTCCAATACAGAGTCCAATATAAGATTAAAAACTATTTTTACTAGATTGGATTAATGCCTTAATATAATGAATTCTCTAGGCTGTGCTATGCCCAGAAATAAAGACATTATATCTGTTGCATCTTCCATCTTTTACATAGAAAAGAGGAGTTTCATAAATGCTGTGGAAATGAACCGATAACATAAAGGTGAACTTGCTCTTATTTTTGCACAAATACTTATAGGTTTTTTCCCTAGATTTCCATTTCACATTGCAAAATGCATGATTGCTCATAGACAAAGGGAATTTAACATTCATGTGCACATCCAGTGTGTATTCATATGCAGACCTGCATGAACACCAGAATTCCTCAGCTCTTAGTTACAGTGCAAGAGCTCAGATTTACAGAACAGTATGCTGGAAACTATGTTTTTTGGAATCCTCTCTCTGACAGTCAAAGTTGGAAATAATTAAATCTTGACTATTCTTTCCCATATTTTGAAACCCAAATACAAGGAAAGCACCTTGGAATATCTGTATCTGATTGAAGGTGGGTTTTATTGCCTGTGGTTGGTTGTTTTTAATCAAATCAGATAGTACCTGATTCTTGTTTCTGTTTTTACTCCTTTGCCTTGGAAGTGACTTTTGAAAAGTCCTCCCTGATAGCATAAATGTGTGAAATACATCATTACTCTTCATCCCAGTCTCTCCTATTATCAATTTGAGAAGTATAATTCTCCATCTGACTTGCAGCTAGCAGAATTCCCCGGAGCTGGTCACAGCTGGTGTAATTCAGAGAAGCTTTGAAGCTACTTGAAATTATACCAGTTTTAGAATAACTAGTCACAGGATTTCCCAGAGCCCAGACATGGCCTGATGCCCACTTGATCTCTCTTGACTGCAGTCTTTTACTGGAAGTAGACCTCAGAGGATAAATATTGCAAAGGGCTGCACCTGCATAAAAGCAGCATACGTACACGTGCATAGACACCTGAACAAATTCAGAGTGTACATTTTGCTCTTTTTCTGCCCTGTATCCATTTATCCTTCAATGAACCTTCAACATTAGCGCTAATATGTTGGACACAGGCAGTTCATGGGTATATTGACATGGTGTATTGATCATAGTGATCTGCTGGAGCCATAAATTTTATGAATTCATGAAGTGCAAGCTCCACCTGTACACAGAAGCAGATCCCTTGCTTGCATACACACAGGCACAGTGGGAACAGGCTGGTTTTCTGATAACCACACACTTGCAGTGCACCATATATCAGTCAGTGCTTGAAGCTTACCAAGAAAAGATGAGAAAAATTGAGAGGCAGTTAGCAAGATAAGGTATGAGGAGATTTAAAAGAAAGCAGCTTAGAAGGAAGTGGCTACATTTTTCATACTTTAGTTGTTTGTCTGGAGGGCTTGAGAAGGAGCTGCTCGACAGTTGTGCTAAAAGAAATGTTCAAAGCAACTTCCCATCAGGCTGCATTCCTCAAGTGTCTGCTCTCAAGGAGCAGTCAGGGAAAATTCATTCTGTGGGAAGCAGTTAATGGGGCTGCATTACTGACCCCTTATTGCTCTGTCTGATAGAAAGACAGCAGGTTCACTTTGGCAGCTCCAGCGCCCTGATCAGTTCAGATTAGGGGCCCATCACCTGTCTGGCTTAATCAGGCATGTTCAGATATATTAATCATGATTAGAGGGGTGTATTGCAGGGAAGGGGAAGAAATAAAGAGTGAGATTACTTTTCTCTAGCTTCAAATGGAAGCTTTGCAAATCCCACTGAGTCAAAAGGTGCTAATCAAAGGAAAATTTAAATCCTGGAAAGGAGTGTTTTGTTGAACATTCCAGCACTGGATTCAAATCATTGAAGTAGAGTCTCTTTTTCTTTCTCTCCCTTATTTTCTCCATCTGTTGTCTTTACATGCAGCAAAGAAAATAAGTAGCTCGTGCAACCCACGTTGATTTGGCTTGATATCCCCTGCTTAGCTTATCTGTAGCTCACATTTTAAGTGTTATTTCAAAATTAGCCATGATTGTAATAGCCTAGACCACTGACTCCTGTGTTCTTGTCAAGTTTATCTTTCAGGAATGGTCAGGGTACCATTGAAACAGCTTGTGGGACTTACTTTGCTACTTGTTAGTGTTCAGAAGGGATGGTAGTGAATTGTAAAGACTGGGAACATGTGTTTAAGATTAGAACACTGTAAAGAAAAATTATCATTAGTATTATATAGTGAGATGTGCCAAATTTGCTGCTGTTGTAACTTAGTATAGTTCACTGATGATGATGGAGATAGCTGATTAACACTCAAGAGTCTCTGAAAGAGACCAGCAAAGAGAAGACAGGTTTGCCTCCCAAGAGACCAGCAAAGAGAAGAAAGTTTTCTAAGACCTCTCTCAATGGTGAAGAAAAAACTAGTCCTGCTGGTGGAGGCTCCAGAGCAGAGGTCAGGCTACAGGATCTATGGTCTTTTGCCATGAGTAACTGGCCCTTTTCTGCTCTTAGATGAGATAAATGTAGGACAGGCTTGCAAAATGCGCTGTTACGAGGAACGTGTTCTGTTTGTCTTGTTCTGTGGCCTCCAGCCTTCTTTGGGCTTGCAGGTTCATCCAGATTTCCAAGTGAAAAGTACAAATTGCTGTGTGGTGAACAGAGGCCTCCTTGACAGTGAGCTGGATCTTTTTTGGCCCCAATAGCCAATCCTTGAAACCCAGTTCACGGGCCTAAGCTGGAAACTCTGACATGGAACACTATAGAACACAGCAGGCAGGCTTTGGCTCTGTGAGCTCAGAGGAGCTGGCAACACAGAAGCTGTAAGACAGCTGCTCCTGCCTGGACTCTTGGGCAGCAGTGCAGCAGTTAAAGAGAATCTGTGGAAACCCAGAAGAATGATCTGGTAGTGGAGAAAAATTAAGTAAAATTTCCCTTTCTCTGTTGTAATCTACTCCTTCCTCCTCTGGTACTCCAGTCAGTTCTGTGGCAGTTCAACTCTCGTGGTCTTGTAATTGCTGCCAAAATTATAATCTTGGGATGTCACAAAACTAGCTCAGTATAATCACCATCCAAATGCAGAAAGTAGAGAACCTGACTGGTTAGAGTCGAGAAGCTGCTAGAGAGACACTAATGATTCAGTAGCAGGAATTACGGAGTAGGGGACGCAGAAGAAAAAGTCGGCAGGTTTGAAAGGATTTGGCGGAAATATTAAATATCATCAAGTTTGCCAGTACTTCATTAGAATAGACAAGTAGAGGATCATAGCCATAAACTTCCAAAGAAAAATCTCTCAGAAGTGCAGAGATGCTCCTCAGCTGAAATGATAGGGGATATCTTTGGAGATCAGTTTGCAGAATAATGGGAAGCCTTGTATGAATTAAGTAGCAAATTAACACCGTTGTTCAGGATTAAAGCCACATCTCCCTGCAATAAATGGTTCTACATGGATGGGACCAGGCAGCTAAGTCGTACACTCTCCTGGTGGATACACAACCATAGAATTAGAGTAGTACTCTTACAGGTAAAGCTTATTCCTGTAAAAGAATTGGCTTCACGCCTTTAATTGACATAATTGTACCACTTGTGAAAGCACAGTAGGCTGTAGTCACATCAGCTAAACTGAATGTGGTTTGTGAGGGTGATGGTGACAAGATCAGCACTAGAATAGCAATAACTTTGCAACTGATGCTGATGACTGAGCTTTTTGAAGATCCTGGGACATGATCAAAGAGGACTGTTGCAGGTGAGTGACAAGAAACAGAGCTTTCAAGACAATTTTTGCTAACAGGAAGCACAGAAAATTGGGAAAGAGCTCTTCCCAGATCAGTTCATGGAGCTCTACAGGGAAGCTTTTATAGCACTGCCACTTCTGTGCACTCAGTCCTGAAAAAAATAACTGCCCACTAATGACCTGTCACTGTGGACAGCCTGAGCAGCTGTTTGCAGAGAGCAAAGCTGTGAGAGGATGAATTGCTCTGTGTGCAGCATATCTGAATGTGGGAACAGGAATAGATGGCAGATTGGGAAAGACTAGACAGCTTCCATTCATAACGTTCAGCTTTATGTGGATTTACAGTCCTGATACTCCCAATTCCACAGATGCTGAGTTATTGCTTACAATTACTTACAACAATTGAAATCTCCCCTGTTTCCACACTTCAACTTCTGTTTCCCTTGTTGACAGTGTTACTTTCGGGAGGTGAACTAAGAACATGGGGCAGCAGTTTATCTTGAGGGTAACAAAACCTGGACACTTAATTCTTCATTTATTATCAACTCAATTCACAGTAGACAAAATATTTGATGTACATGTTCTGTTGGAAATTACCTTTTCTCCTTTTCCTGTACTTTTTCTTTTTCCTTTGGTTTTCTTTCTGGCTGCCTGCACGCTTCCCAGATAGAAATTAAAGTGGTTGGAAAATGATTCTTCTCTTGAAAATTTCCAGCCAGCAAGAAATTACTAAGATTTTTGTGAGAGAGCATGTTCTTAGGCAGTTTTCAGACATGTTTGCAGACACATTTATTTTGGGTCACTCACCTAAATGCAAAAGCATGTGTAGGTTTATCTGCATCAAGCTTTTTAAATCCAGATCTTCTCAGACTGTATAATAGCCATGGTTTGACCATCTTGTCTGGATCATGTCAGCAGCAGACAATGACAAAGAAGTCTGCAGCAGGTAGTTGTGGAATAACCTGTCTGCCTGGGCTGGGTTTTACCCAGTTGTCTAATAGAGGCTGGCTAAAACGCGGATGCATGGAGTCTGATGTCCTTCCCATTAGGTTTGTTTCCATTACTTATGACTGAAGTATCTGGGTGTTTCTTCATATTTTTCAACATAGCTGTGATGGATGTATTCCACAAGGTGAAGAGGTTAATGTGTTACTGTAACTGTGACAGAGGAGGAATACATAGAAACGGAGAAGAAAGAAAATAGTTATTTCCTATTCTATCCTATTTCCTATCCTTTCTCAGTGTTGGGAGCTTGCCAGTATTGAGTGTTTTGTTTATAATATAGAAAGCCACATCTCTTAGAGCTTGACATTTAATAGGTTTAATATTATAATGCAGTAGTTCTGGATACATAACAGGAATCCATGCAGTGTTTCATGACATTGTCAGGCAGCAAGCATGAGTGACAAGTCACCAGCAGCGTTGTTGCTGGGGGGCCCATTAGATCACATCATGGTAGAAAGCAGAGAAATTAGGTCGTTCCAGTGTGTAATGTAATGCAATCTGTCATGCCATTCACAGAGCACAAAAAAGCACAGACCTTAAGCCCAAGAAGACTGTGAGGATTGGTGTTCCACCTTCCTGTACAGAAATTTATATTTCTCATGTATTGATAGCCACAGATAAAACTTTTCACAACATGGCAAGAGTTAACTGCTGTACTCTTCCTTTAGCCCCCTGCCTTCTGAACCTGTATAATTTTTCAGCAAATATATTCAAGAATTTCCCGTTCAGAGGGAGTTTTCATTGTATCTACCCCTGACTGGTCTGAGTGCTTCATAATTTTCACACTACCCCTGTTTTAACTTACAGATATTTCAGTCAGATTACTGCCTCCCCAAAAGGTGGTGTGTGTGTAGGGACTACCACCCACCAGCCTGCTGCTGGACCAGCCCTCTTGGACTAGCACGTTGTGGTGTTTTCTGGCCAAGTGCCACAGCTCCTAAGGATTAATTGGGTCAGGTTAAAGTTACTCACAGTCCATGATGCTGTATCCAGCAGCAGCTGTTTGAGGAAGGAGAGTGAGAACAGAACAAGTGCGTGTCACAGCTTCTTTCCCTATGGCCTCCCAGAGTCTGACACTCTTGGAATGAACTTCTAGTACTTATGAGAAATGATGGATAAAAATTTCCTGTTCACCTTTTCCATGATTCTCATTATTTCAAACATTGTTTTGCATTTATCCCTCTGACAACTTTTTTTAAGGGTGAAGGATCCCAGTCCTTGCTTTGGTCCTTCCTTGTCCAGAAACTTCCCATCCCCTTGGTCATCTTTAGTTGCTTTCTGTCTGCTATTTTTAATGCTGCTGTCTCTGTGTTTGAGATGGAGGGAGGTGAACTAGCTGCTGTATTCAAGTGACAAATTTCAACCCCCCAGGGACTTGTACAGTGACATCATGCTTCCTTCTGGTTTGTTTTCTATCACTTTCCAGACGCTTCCTAACCTGCCTTTTTGACTTCCACTCAGAATACACTTTGGTAGAACTTAAACAGCATCTCAAAGGTATCTTTCCTGAGTGGTAATTGCTAATTTAAGTTCATCACTGTGTTCACGTAGTTACGTTTGTTTTGTCCCATGTCCATTGCTTTTGCAGCCGTCAGCACTGAGATTCACCTTGCACTTCGACAGTATTTTTAAAACCATCTGCAAGGCTTTGTGATCAGATTTAATTAGAATTACCCTGGATTTTTTTCTCATCAGTAAGTTTTGTCACTTTGCGTTTTCCAGATCATTAATGAATATTTTGAACAGCACATTCAAATTGTTTCCTAACTTTTAATCAGTTGTTAATCCTCTATAGGACTTTTCCTCCTATTCTTTGAGAACTTAGAAGGCTTTTTAAAGAGTATTTGGTGAGAGATTTCATCAAAAATGATGTAGAAATACAAGTTTTATATCAAGTGATCACCTGTTCACCATGTATCCACATGTTCATCAGCTCCTTCAAAGAACTCAGATTTGTGCTATATTACTTCCTTGTACAAAAGCTATGGGAGGAGGAATTGGTGTGTTATTTCTCTCTTAGGGCCAGTAATTCTTTTCGTAATTAATCTTTTTACCCCTTTCAGGCACACAGAAGCCAGACCTGCACCTTGCATCCCCTCAAAACATATCTCGCACTGTGTTTGCTGCTTTTTTCCTAGTTCCGAGGCTTAGTTAAGTCAAGCATTGTATGCCACAGTTTAATTGCTCAGCCTTTATTATTTCATGTTCACTTTGGATTTCAGTCAAGATTTCTAAAATATCAAATCCTTGAATTTTCTCTTGTTCACTTACTGTTTTTTCCTAAAATCTTTTATTCCAGTTCTTCATTTTGAAATAGTTCTCCTGGCTGTCTTCTGCAAAGAAAACTCCAGTGTGGGGACCTCCTTATATCCCTGTGGAATATGCATGGATGCAGAGAATTCATTTAGCTTTTGTGTTTCATCCTTATCTTCTTTAAGCATTCTTTTTACATTTCAATCATCTGTCAGCCCTACAGACACACTCTGGCAGGCTTCCTGCTTCTGTTGTCTTTGAAAATGATTTTATTACGTTTTTATGTCTTGAGCTACTTGCTCCTCAAGATATGCTTTTCAACGAACTTATGGTTTCTCAGCTAACTTTGCAGATCTGTGCTCATTTCTCTTTTCCTTATTTGGGTAGAAATTGCACTTTTTGAGGGACCCTCCTTTATTCATCTGTTAAACCACCCTGGGCTGAAGCAGAGCCAGGGGCAGCTCCTTTTGAAATGGCACCACCATTTTAAATATGCAGGGTCCCAAATATTTCTGGCATTAGAGACTGGAGACTGTCCACGCGTCGCTCTGTGCTGTGACAGGCACAGCTCCGTTCCGTGTCCCCATGCCCATTCTGGAGTGTCCCTGTCACACGTGGGGCCGTGACCGATGTGTTACCCTGGTGCTGCAGGGAGGAGCCTGGGCTCTCCTCTCTTCCGTGCCTTAGGTGATAACACCTCCTGCTTTGGAGCAAAGTGCCAGCAGAGAGGAGAACTGCTCCAAGGTATGGGCTGAGCGTGGCTCCAGGACTGGGGCAGGGGGAGCTGGGTGGGACAAGGTACCAAGGGAGGAACGGGGGGTTTGGAAGGAAAGGTGAAGTGCTGCGCAGTAAGGGCAGAGCATGGGATCCAAGGCCGTCCTGTTTATCAGCTTTCACAACAGGGCAGTGCTTTTGCAGGACAAATCCCTCTGCCAAATCTGACCAGCTGACCTCCCTCCATCTGAGAGAGGAGGTAGGCAAACAGAAGGAGGTGTTTCCCCACCACCCCAGTCCCCCCACACCAACCCTTCCAGCACGGCAAAGATTTGGGATTTTGTACCGTCACAGTATCATGCAGTGCTGTATCATGTGCTCCTCTCTTCGAGCCTGTTGTTGCACCAGCTTCCCATGTTGCTGCACAACTCTACTCTGTTGTAATGGGAAGTAGCACAGAAGACCTGGGTTCCCTAGGGAGATTAAGCACCATCCTAACTTGGGGCATTTCTTACCAACTTCTGTTGGTTATAGAGTCCTGAAAGTTTATTTGTTCTGTGAATCCAGTTCCTAGGAGGCTTATTTTGTTTGCACACGGGCTCAGCCAAAATGCTGTGCATTGCTCTGGGTGGCAGACTAGCCAAGACTTAAATGCATCATGTCTGAGTGTTTTAGTGTCTTGTTCTCCCTTATAAATTTTACCCTTATCACTGACAGTCAGTGAAGCTGCACCGTTAACTCCGTAGCAAGAGGTTTGTGTTTTTGGAGCTAAATATCCCCATGCCACTTGTATGTGGCTTAGCTGGTGAAAACAAAGCTGTTATCTGCCACAGCTCTCCTAGATTACAGGTCCCTTCTCCATTGTTTCTGCCGAAATGTCATCTGGAGTTTCTGTACAGATGTTCAGGGTTGAATCCTGTCCCCGGTTGCTCATCAGTCCAATAGCTTGTTCTTGCAGAACCGAACAAAGACACAGAAGCTCGTGCTGTATATCTTGGTGCAAAACCTCACTGGATGAAGCTTCAGACTGGAGATGTGTGCAATTTTTTATGCTACAGGCATACAAATATAAACGTTTTTCATATGGTTCCATTAGCGAGTGCATTGCTGTAATTTTGCTCTCCTTCTGATGTAAATAGGTGAGATTGGGCGAGGCTGAGGCTGGACAGTCCCCGAGTGATGAGCTCTTCATAGGTGGTGACCTTCCCTGGCACTGTTACTGCTGAATTTGGAACCAGCATGGTGTAGGGTAACAGTGTTAAACTCTTTGGGACTCTGCTGTCAGGCTGTATTGCTTGCTGACATGTTTTAGGCCTTGGCACTTGCCATCAACAGAGGCACTGATGTTCTTGCTCAGGGAATGGCGTTCTGCAAAACTGAAAGCCTACCTTGTGCTCTGAAAGCCAGGCTGCTTTTCACTTTTCATTTTGTGAGCCTTCTGTTGCATTGCACCAGTCCCACAGAACTGCTGTAGTTTTATGCCTCTTGGATCTGCCCTGTTACAAAGGTGAACCGCAGAGAAAATTCACCTGTGTGCAGAAAGCCAGCACAAAATGAAGGGTACTGGTCAGCTCACACTGGGAACTGAAAAATCCCTCTTTGAACATTGTGTAAACTCTCTACAAAGGTGATTTTCACAGAGAGCATTATGCACAGTCTAAAATTGTCCTTGGCTATCAAAAGCTTAAAGGAGTTACACCACGCAGTTAAAAGCAGAATTTGGGATAAAAGGTGCTTGAGAAATGTAAGTTATGATAATAGTGAAAAATTTCCTGTCTGTTGTGGGGTGGGGTGGTGCTCGGAGTCACACTCATACAGAGTGGGGAAGAATGGGCTCCTGGCAGGGGAATTTTCATGAGTGCCCAGCACTGCCCCATGTGGAGTGGGGATTCTCAAGTTACAGGTGCAGAGAGGAACAGGATCAGAAAAACAGAACTGGTTTGAAGTTCAGGCGCTGAAAAGTGGTAGGCTGGAGTTCAAAGACAGGATTATTGGCTAGCGTTGCTTTAGTAGTTGGTGGGGAAAGGGCTTAAGACCAGAGCATTACTGCATTGCTGATTTATCAACACAGCCAACACTGTGGATGGTGTTTGAGCCACTTCTAAATCCAGCTGCTGGCAATGAAAGGCACATTTAATCCCATGTGTTAGATTGTTTGATGAGGTATCTGTCTCCTGGTCTCTCCCTGAGGCTAGAATTGATGAAATTGAAAAGGAAGTGAGAGGGAAGATTCTAACTGTTTCACAACCTCTTCTCCTTTGGAGGGGGCCACATTCCAATAGCACCTTTAACATTTGGGTTATTGAAAAATTAAAGGTTTTCTACTCTCTGGCCCCCTGTAGAGAGAACCCCCACTATTTTTTCTGTATCTAAGAGACAGAATCAAAGACAGGATTTGTATTTAAATAGTTTATTGGTTTTAAGTGTGTTCTTTTCCTCAAGCTGGGATTAATGGTCTGCATTCAGGAGTTCCAGGATCCATCTGCACTGTTGGCTCTGATCTCTCTGCAGCAGGCCACCACTCCAAGACAGAAAACACAGAAAAACAACCCTTATTAAAGTAATTCTCCTTTAGTCTTTTTCTTCAGATATCTTCCATGAAAGAGTACCATTTAACCAATTCCCTTAAGGGTTATTTCCCCTCCAATCTAATACCCCCATGCTCTGTTAGCACACAACAGAGCTGACACTGCCTATGGGGGTTACAGACTGAAGCTCCAAAAATGTCTATGCAAGAATAGAGGACAGTTCTCAAATCAGGCCCGAGCTGCAAGGTAACACCAATATCTTGGAATAAGAGTGAGACAGAGGGTGACCCTAATCTGCAAAAGGTATCAAAAGTAAGAATTAAAGAGCATTAGTAGGTCAACAGGGAGAATAGGGGGTGAAAATGTTTGGAATAGGTGGAAAGCTGAAGCCTGAGAATAAAGCATCCATGTGCTTTAGAGTGTTTCTGTTCAGCAGTGATGTGCTTTGAAAGCCTAAGGCAGCAGGCTGGAATAACAGGCTGGAATAGCAGAGCTCAGCTGAGCTGTGCACTCAGACCTACATGGGAGGCCCTGGCACTGAAGTAACTCCAATTGCTCTAGAACAGATTCATGCTGAATAAGCAGAACTCTTCTGTGGACTGCCAAAATTTTTTCTTTGTGCTTGATAGCTCTCATCAGTCACATGGATATAAATTCTCCTATAAGCAGCAAAAAAGAGAGTGCTAACAGAATCCACTAGGAAGCACATAAACATCTTTTTTTTAGTTAGAAGTGGTCATAACACATCTCAGAACTAATATCCAGTGATGTTATGGCCCCTCTTGTGGATCACTTTATTCAGGGATATTTAGTCAAGTGCAAAGGGACTGTGCAAGCAGGAAATAACAATTTAGCCAACAAATAACTGCTTTATACAGTTAACACACACACAACCTAGTTAGGATTTAATGAAATATTAAGCTACACATTAGCATACTTCTCACCTGTGTAAAGGCAGCCAAAGATTCTTTGCAGGCATCAATCAGAAATGAAGAGTCAACCTCCATGGTTGCCATCTGCTGCTACCTAGGTCAGGGTGGATGGCACTGACAACTCAACTCAGTGGCCCAAATGATTCATGACAGGTACTCAGCTAGACTGACTATCCCAACTAAACTATGGTTTTGTTTTTTCTCTGAGATTTTATATCTTCCCATGTTGGTGGTTTTCCTCTGGAATCCCTGGGCTAATGCTGGTGCATTCCTAGAGCTTTTGCCCTGCAGTCTTCCTCCCAGCTCATTCTCAGCAGTTTAAGTTGAGCTGTATCAGAGCTGGGCCCTGGATCCTTGTTACACAGGTAGTTAAATCCCTGAGTTGTGTGTCAAAGGAGGAACATTACAGCATGTATTGCCAGAAAGGAGGGTTATAGAGAAGGAGCATTATAGCAGCCTTTTGATTTTAAAGTGGCAAAATTCTGGAGCTTGCTCAGTATCAACACTTTCTATTTTGGGGACTTTGTGTCAGTTCTAATAGATAAGAAATATCTAACCCTAATTAAGGTTGTTCACTGGTTTGTACAGTGTCTTTCTAGAGCTTTCTGGTTAAGAATGTTTTGGATCAGGCAAGTTGGCACTTCCTCTCAAGCCATAAAGACTGGGCGTTTTTGTGAGAATTGAGATTAGGTAGTGAAACCTGTGGCTTCAGGATATTTGTTCCCAGGCAAACCTAGCTTAGAACTCCTAAAAATCACTTCTGTGTTGCAGCTGTCTGATAGTCTTCAGAAGGTGTGCTGCAAGAGCAACTGCCAGCGATGCACTTGCTTAATGTGGCACTGCCTGGCTATTTCTTAGCTTGTCAGTGGCAGCCTCACCACTGGGCTGTGGGGTAAATGACCCAGCCATGGGAAATCTGTAGCTCTTGATTATAAAAATGGTCCTGCTGGGGTACATCCAAGTTATGTGAGCAGGAAGTGGTGAAGGAGCAAAGCTCATCTTGCCACTTCCCCTGCCACATTGCTCTGGTGCTGAAAAGCAGGCTTTGGTTTGCAGGCTGGCTGATACATTTCAGGCTCCTGGGTTACTAACACTGAGGTAGGCTAACTCTCTGCCTGCTTCAAAATAGGGAATACAGCCTTTCTGCAAACAGTTTTTGCTACCTGAAAGTTATGGTCACCCATGTTAAGCCATCACAAAGACTCCTTCAACCTTCTGTATTGTGGCCATTGTCCAAGAAAAAAATACATATTTATTGCAGCCCTGTTTGTTTTGTCCGCAGTTTGACTCACTCTTGAGGTAAAGAGTAATTCACTGCAGGGAGAAAATGCATTTTTCTGTTGAAGAACAGAGGCACTTGCTTTATTGGGAACTGTGACAGAGTTGGTCTATACATGTTTTTCCCATGAGAATGCTTTAGAGAAAGAGATCTGTTGGAATAAGCATATACTATTGTTTATTTGTACTTCTGACTTGAGCTAATTATAGCCATGCCCTCTCTTCTACCTGCTAATGTCTTTCCATGTCTAGTAACTAATGGCTGCCTGTAGTTGGTATGTGCTTCCCCACATACAAATCACAGCACTGCCTATCAGCTGTCCAGAGGCTGGACTCCACAATCCCAGGAGCTCACAGATGCTGACAAGTATCTGACATTACTTCTTCCAGCTTTGTCCTGCCCCCAAGACACAGTATGGAAGCCATTGCCAAGTTTGATTTCACTGCTTCTGGAGAAGATGAGTTGAGCTTCCAGGCTGGGGATATGTTGAAGGTAAGTACAGTCCCCAGCTTGACTAAACAGAGTTTCTGAGACTGCTTCCAGGTCTTTCTTGTTCTTCCATTTGCCTGAACAAAACAGACACATCTATAAACTAGGATACAAATGAGGATACTCCTCTCCCATAGGGTTTGCAATAGGACAGCGATTCCCAGGTTACTTGAGTCTGTGTCCACTTTTCTTGATTTTATGTCCATAAACTGTGGATTTAGTTGCCCTGTACTCCTCTGGTAGTCAGCAGGGAAGGGTAAGTACCTTTGCTGGGGCACAGATCAAGATCTTTGGTGATGGATTTTGAAGGTCCTGTCTATTTTCATTGACTAGGTAAATCATCCATAGTGACTACATTATGATGTCTATGTCTAAATGCAGGCAGGATCAGTTCTGTCCAGAAGGATTGCTGTCTTCCTTATTTCCAGCCCTTAAACTGTTTAAAAGATAACTCTTATCCATTACAGAATTTATATCTAACTTTTCACCATTAGTAATTATTGTTAGATGCTGCAGGGATTTCAGGCAATTGCAAACAGAAGATGAAAAGTCAATGAGACAGACTGTTACACACATAATGGAATAGTTTAAGAGGTCCTGGTCTAATAATGCTATATACACCCTTGCAGGAATTGAACAATGAGGTAATGGCAGAAGTAGAGTTGATCATATACAATACAGAGCTTCTAGAAGTCTCTTTAAAGTTGATCTGTATGTGTTATGATAGAACAGTTCTTGTTAACATTACTGAAGTCCCAGATGAAGTCACCTGAAGTTTCACCCTAATTATTTATCCACTTCTCAGCTCCAGATGTTCTGTTTCCATTGAAAATGCCTGAGTATTACTCCTCCCAAAGGTCTTAACTCCTTTACTGTCCAAGGGGATGATGTACAACAATAGGATGTAAATCCTTGTTTGGCAAGGAGCCTTTGCTACCCCTCTGTGCAGTCACAGATATTCCAGCTAGTAATCAGATATTGGGTCTCAGCCTTGCCTTTTCCATCACCGCCATTTTTTATTTTATTGGCCTTTTAATTCTTGGCACTTAGACAAAGTTGATAGCATCCAGAGCTCATTAGTACCAAATCTTTTCAAAGAGATGTCAGAAGGTTCTGGAGAAATCACTGTCTCTCTTCAGCACAGATAAACACTCTTATTCTTCCCCAGTCAGTCCTTACTATCACATGACCTTTACCGATGACTTTTTTCTCAGGAGACTTCCATCAAGTCTCTGTCTGGGATGATGGTGCTGGCCAGGTCACTTTTCTTTCTGTTCCTCAGTTTCCCTTCCTGTAAAATCATTATGAGCTAGAGCTTCCTTTCAAAGTATGCTGGAAGCTTCTGATAAAAAGTATCAACACTACACACCAGTTTTATTATTATTAGTGGTCATAGAGAATTCACTACCAGAAAAATCAAAGTACCTCTTGCTTTAATGTCCTTGAGGTAAACAAAACAACACCTTAGCCTCCCAAGCCATAGTAGCAGTAAATCAGCCTGAGGAAAAACTCTGTTCTGGCATAGGCACACATACATTCATACCCCATCATGAGCCCCCTCGTGCTGCCTGCAACAAGCTGCTGATTTATAAAGGAGATAAGATGAAGTATTGATGTAGAGATTACAAAACAGGAAACATGAGGCCCTCAACCAGTAGTGACAGGAGGAAATCCACCCTCTTACCCCCCCTCCACATCCTTCTCTGAAAGGATGACACCCAGAGAAACCTACCAGCTCTGCAGTGGCAAACACCAGGTGGGTCTGTCTGGAAACCCCTCTTCCAATAGAGCAGGGCCCAAGCATGAGCAGAAAGTGGCTGTCATCCCCTGCTTGGCCAAGCAATGAAAAAAATCCTTAACCCAGCACCCAGGCATGAGGACAGCAGTGACTGTACAAGCAGGGAATCCCACAGCTTTCTATTCCCTAACTTTTCTGAATCCAAATGTTTAAAAAAGACCTACGTGGCAGGGAAGGCAATGAAGAATTGGCTTCAGAGTCAGTAACGTCCTGTTGCCAATACAAAGCAGTTAAAATGTGCCTTAGGCTCCCAAAACCATGAGATTGGCTCACAAAGTAAGTATTATTACTGTTAACAATAGATTTTAAATTAGGTCTTTTCCACTTGCTTTTTCCTTTTAAAACTGTCATGGCTCATGCTTTTAGACGCCTCTCCAAAACCAGAAAGAGCAGAAACATAATCTGTTTCATACAGCAGAGTCCTGTCCTGGGAATTGCAATGTCAAACAAAACACCAAGGACCACAACATTTGCAGTAAAATCCCAATGTGGTTGTAGTCCTGTCCTCTCTCCTCTAGCTTAGGGCTGTATCTTGTGCCATCAGCCAGGGTGTCATGAATTTGGGCCCTTCCCGGTCAGCAGTGATGTTTCTAAGGACCATTACAGTTAATGTGAGCACACCTGAAGCTGCTCCAGTGTGTGATGTGTACTCACTTCCAGCTATCCTACAATCTCCTAAGTATAATAGTGTCTTGAAAATACTTTTTGCCTCCTTCTTTTATCTACCTTGGCAAAGCTCAGGGCAGCTGAAGACTTAACCCACTAAAGAATCTCTTGTGAAATGACAAGTGAGAGCACATCGTAGCATCTGTGCAGTTGTAAGGCACACAGATACAGCTGCATATCCCTTCATATCCACATGTCAGAGGAGTTTTCACTGATATTTTCTTCTTCCCTTGTGAATCTGAGATGCTCCTGTACCAACTATAAAAGGCAGCACAGAGAATAACTTAAACCCCTATTAAGTCTTTCAAAGCTAAATTTCTCCATTTCACAGGCACCAGAGATACAAGGACAGGGGGTCAGACAAAGGGGTAAAGTTAACAAGAAAACTCTCTAATTCTACTCAGGATTTTTTATTGTTTGCTTGCTCTGAAGTGGTCATCAGCCACTAACCTTCTTGCACCATGGGTGGGGAGTAGAGAATGTTTACTATTTTCTTTCATTCTTACAAGACATTCTAGATTTCTGCCTGAGTCTTGTTACTTTTGCCTTTCTCAGGAGACGCTTTTATTCCATCCATTTCTCCATTTCAGTCAAAGAGCTCCCAGGAAGAGTGGTACAAGGCTGAGCTGAGAAGTCACGAGGGCTACGTTCCTAAGAACTTCATTGATTTCCATGTTCCCCCGTAAGTGTGACAGAAATGGTGTCACCACCATGGCACATTTCCACCGAGGGCTGCCAGGAGCACGTTTGCATGCACATGCAGAGGACAGGACAGGGGAAGTGCTGGGCATAAAAGCCTGCACTTTGGGGCTGGCAAGGATTGCCATAATGCTACACACACTTCTGCCAGCACAGCATATTTCTACCCCAAAGCATCCTCTGTTCTTTCGGAGCTAAGTGGATCTCGATGATCGCTGTCAGTCCCAAGTGACTCTTTTGTTACTGCTGCTCAGAGGGATGCTGGGATGTGCAGGAATTGCATTTAGATGTCCTCAGAGAGGAGAATAGTCATGATGTGAAGTCTTGGGAGCAGAGACAGAGGCTAAGCACAAAAAGAAGAGCAAGGCATCTTTCTGAAAATGAATTTTAAAAAAATTTCCTCCCCCTTCGACTCTTAGTGACAGTGAGTCCCTTTTCCCACGCCGGCACGGCATTCTCTCCCCGTGCCAAGGCTGGTGAGTGTCTGTCGGTGCACTAGAGGTCAGTGCAATGCTGCACGAGTGTGAGCTGGTGTTATCCTGGGTCGGCACGGTTCACAGAGCAGACACACTGCCCTGCTCTCTCTCTCACACACAAACAGATCTGTCAGAGGACAGGCGCACCTGCATTTCTCTCTTCCCCCTGAGGAGATGGAGCTGCACTTCCAGAAAGGACTGATGCGTGTTGGAATGCATGTTAAATGTGCTCTCCAGCCCTATGCCATCAATATGACAGTGCCTGGGATTTTTACAACCTTTCAGTTAGCAGAAATGCTCCCAGGAGCACCCTCTCATTGTCCTGTTTTTTTCAAAAGTGCTGCAGCATTTCAGGGGTGAACAAGCAGAGCGTGCACCAAGCCCAGTTCTTGTGGCTGTAATGCACAGGTGCCCTGAGCAGTCATATTGGAAGCACACAGGGACTTTGAGGTTACAAATAAGTGCCTCTGTCCCTTTTGGAGGTGGCACTTACTGGCCTTTTTGGACATAATCCAACCTGCTTGGCTGAACTGAAGGACGTTATTAGTTTGCTGTGCAAATATGGTCTTGTACTTTTGGACCTCAGGGGATGAGATCTTCCAGTCAGTTGTTCTTGTTCACTCTTTCACAGGGCTGTGCAGTCACTCAGGAGCGCTGGCAGCTTCTTTTTTCACACACATTTTTCTCGTGTTGCTTTCTCTGTGTAAGAGCTGTGAAGAAATATTTCCACTTCGACACTTTTGTAAGCACCAGGTCTGCACTTTGAAGCAGTTCAGGCCAGATGACAGAACGACACATAGGGAAGAAAGCTGCCTCCTATTTTTGATGGATTGTTTTTGCCCATCTTTTTCTTGTTAAGTAATCATTGAGACTGGTTATCAAGGCTCATCAAAGTCTGATTTTTCTTTGCTAATGACACATAGGTAGACTGTGATGATAATAAGGAACTCCAAAGTGGAAATGACAAACGTTAGGAAATTAACAGTCCTTAATTTTAATACAATACAGGCAATTAAGTATTAGGTAAAGTCAAAGACTGCAGATTGTAGATCTTATTAGCTATGGAGTAGACATATGCAAATGTGTGTGATTTTTGTTCCTCTTCTGAAAAATTTCTACTGACATCTTACTCTTTTACTATTTATGGTGACTTTTTCATTATTAGTCCAATGCCTTATGCTGTTGTTTGCTATGCCTGGCTAAATTTGAGTAAGTGTACTTATGTATTCTGTGCTTTGAAATTTTGTGGTATTGTAACTCTTGCAGGAATCAATTTATTAGTACTAAAACTTTCATGGCTTTCTTCTGCTAAAAATTTATGTGTGTTCCTGCAATATATCCATCACAGCCCAGTAATTTTCAATCAGTTTGCCAAAAAGCAGTTTGATCTATATGTCTGAGAATTATCTATGTATATATGTATATATACATTTGTAATTTAAAATTTCTTTGACTAACCTTATTGTACTGTAATTAGAGTTTCAGCTGAGTATTGCTTCTTAGCAGACCAAAGCTTACATTGTTCTCTTTGCATGTACATGCTTTTACTACTCAAAGAAAATGGTCTGCATCTATCAAACCCTGTACCTCAGCATATACATGGCCACTGGGAGTAGTCATGTGGGCTCCTCTGATCCTTTTGTTTTCGTCCCTCCACCCTGCTTATTCACATTCTCCCTACCCTCATTTCTTTAATTCCTCACCTTAATTCACATCCCCATGATTTTTCCCACTTGACAGCTGGTTTGATGAGAAGATATCCCGCCACGAAGCAGAGAACCTTCTCATGAGCAAAGGAGTTGGCTGCTTCATCGTCCGGGCCAGTCAGAACTCTCATGGTGACTTTTCCATCTCTGTCAGGTATCTGCTTCTCGCAGCATATTCCTGCTTCTTTTCCTGTTTAATGGAGTCCCTATCCTCCTCTCATAAGGATTCTTCATGTGATGTAGACTCTTGAGAAGTTTGCATGCTGCCAGTCACTGGTAGTGCTGCTGTGTTGTGAATGAGAACAAATTAGGCATCTGATTCCCAAATGTTTCTGCCTCTTTTCAAGTGACACAGTGAATGCCCCATTCCAAAGCTGCATCCCCTGGTGACCTCCTTCTCTGAAACAGCTACAGCAAAGCAGAGTGGTACAGGGAAAGTCTCCCACAGTACTTAACATGTGTCTTCCATTTGTATTAATTTTCTGACAGCTCTGGTTGCTGAATCCAAGAATTCAACTACTACCTATTAAGAAATTACTATTGCATTGTTAACTTATTTCCCACAGGTCACTGAACAGCCATTGGACAAGGAAAGGTTTTTCATTGCTTGCAGCCCAGCTGCATTTCAGCAACTTGCTGTAGCCTAGCACTTCTCAGCGGATTTGCTTCTAAGCTGAGCTCTTAAATGATGTTTGGTTTCCCAGTTTTCAGTCAAATAGTTGATAATCAGTTTTAAATTAAAGTCATGATTAACAATGTCTTTTCCAAGTGGTATATACATGTTGATTCAGGCAGCTCAAAAAGTATCCAGGAGGAATGCAGGAAAACATTCTGGTTACATTTGCACCGATTAACACCAACAAATCAAGTACAGTCAGGCTCTTTCTCTGGCCCTGAAGTCAAGCAGTGTGGCAGAGGTCAGATCTGTATGGCTACACCCTCTTCACCCCACCAAACAGAAGAGCTGTATTCAAGCAGCTCCTTGTGAACAGTTCCTGGCCTGTTCTTTCTAACCATGACCCAGCACTATTTAAGGGAGAGCTTTTCTATTTAAACCACAACCATGCTAACACTTCAACAGCTTGGGACTGCAACAGTCAAGGATAGCATTCAGTCCCTGCCTGTCCCTATTTAGTTATTTGTGCAGATGTAGCCTCTGAGAAGAGTGTTTTGAGTGCCTGTAGGTGAGTGCTTTGAGAGCAAGGAGGTGGGCACCAAAACCAGATCACATCTGGTGCAAAGAGGAATTGTACACATCACACAAGAGGTGAGAGGAAGGGAGGTGCAGGAGGAATAAGGGGCAGAAGGTTGAGATTGTTAATTTGGCTTGTAACAGCATCAGAAAATTCCTTTTTCTTCTCTTTTTTGATAGGGAAAATGACCTGTAGTAATGTTGTTACACTAGATTTTAGACCATTTTAAAGCTTAGTGCATAGCTTCACATGGCTCTGTCTGCATGATCCCCATGGTGCAAAGGTGTAATACAGGTCTTACAGTCAATGCAAATTGGATGTTAATAGGACCTGCAGAGGCTGTTGTGTAGACTACAACTGCACTTTTTCACCCTGGAAGCTCCTGTGACCTTTATTTCAAAAGAGAGGGTTTTAAACCCTATGCTTTGTTCTGATAGTGCTTTGTGACTGGGCAGCCCTGGGGCACTCTGTGTTTGCAAATCGATGAGTCTTTTGAAATAGAGCCACATCTGGGCCCAGTATGCACAAGGACTGCCATTGCATGACTTCCAGAAGTCTAGATTTGGCCAAGCAAGAAGTTTTGGTACCCTTCTGGAAAAGACTTTTTCAAAAAAGATAGAATTGCATGTTTGGTGTTTGATGATCTCTTTTCCATTGGGATCCAGGCATGAAGATGATGTGCAACACTTCAAAGTGATGAGGGATTCAAAGGGTAGCTATTACTTGTGGACAGAGAAATTCCACTCACTAAACAAGCTGGTGGACTACTACAAGACAAATTCCATCTCCAGGCAGAAGCAGATCTTCCTAAGGGACAACAGCCAAGAAGAACAGGTAAACACAAACTGTCTTTAGGAGTTTCTCAGCCAGAAACCTTTCTGTGGAAGGAGTTAATCCCATGAGAATGTCTCAGGATGGGGAGGAGAACAGTCTGTCCCTGGAAACCCAGCCACATCACTACATTGGTGGGGGCTGAGACACAGATTTTTAGTGGATTCAGTGGTATGTAGAGTTGTATAATTGAGCAGAATTGTTTGATTCTTCAAATCTGAATAGACGTGCTTTGCTAGAGCTGTGCTAAGACCTCAGAGCTGAAATTCTAAGATGCCAAGGGAAGCAGGACTTAGCTTATTGAAATGCCTAGATTTCCTAAGGGCAGGTACAGAGCTGACCGGTGCATTGTGACTGAGAAGAATTTGAGTCTGGTTTCTTGGTGTCCTTGCACACACCCAGAGTGCAACTACAACTGCAAGTTTGTCTGCTCAGAGAAATTGTCCACCTTCTGCTACTGAGCAAACACAGTAAAAGGAATGTGGAGGAACAGAGGGCAGAACCTGAAGCAGTTAACCTGGCTGTTAGGAACTGGAAAGTACTACTGAGAACAACACAGCAGATCTGGGAACAAGATGTGCCTTCAGGGAAGGTATAGTTGATGTTTGAGAGGGCAGAGAAATCGTAGTCCAATGAATGCCTGGTTTTGTGCCAGGGGAACAAGCAGATGACAGAGCAGAGGCCACTGCACGTTGCACTCCCTGTACTGGGAGTGAATATGCCTGATCACTACAGCTACCAAAGTCCTGCTTTACTGGGAAATGGACTCTGGTATTAAATTACCAGCATGTGCAAGTAGAGGCAAGGCAGAAAGTACGTGACCTGCTGACTACAGCAATAAAGTTTTATAGGCTGCATGTGGGTCATTCTTGCTGTCTCAAAATGAGAGATGATACATTTTTCAGTCTGAAGAACAGACCTGGGTTGTTGTCTCTTTCTAGACCACTTATACAGAGCTTTAAAAATGCACTAGTAGGGTATTAAAATAGAGGCTCTGGGATCTGTAAGAGCGAGATCACAGCGATGAATCTCTGTGTCTGGGAAAGGAAAGAAAGACTGTATGCATGTATATCAGTGTAACAACCTGTTTGGGCTGACTGTGAGCAGGAAGGGAAAGAGAGGCATTTGCTCCAAGATGCAGACAGGCAAATGAAAGAACAGAACTCAAGTTTGCTTTGGCAAACTCTCTGTACATTTGTTATGGTGATGGGCACAGCGGGGTATGTTTAGCAGTCATCACAGTGGGGTTTCTCTTCACAATTCAAATTTTCAGATGCTACAGCCATGTTATAAAATGATTGTAATATAGATTTCAGTGCAGAGACGAAGCCTAAGGGAACTACTTCAAGAAAGAGCTTGGCTCCTGTGCTGATCCTCACATCAGTAGCCATGTTTTCAGCCCAGCACCTCCCAGTACTACTGGAGAGTGGCTATGACAAAGATGTAAAATACAGGATTCCTGATTTGTTCTTCTGTTCAGAGGGGCAGAGTATTTTATTTGAAAGAGCCTCCAGAGCAGTGGGTAGTGGTAGTGCTCAGTGTGCAATGATTGCACAGCTTTAGTCAAGGATGTGGTAGGAAGAAAAACCTGACCTCACTTTTGAGATCTTTCTTCCATCAGGAGAGGCGGGGTGGGAGCCTGGAACGGATAGGTCGGGAAGGATTCCACATGGGAGGAGCAGCTGGAGAAGATCATTCTTCTATATCCAAGAGATATGTAGAGCATTCTGTTCCTATACTGCAGCAGCAACAGGTACTACCAGGAACAAGGGGCTGGGAAATCAAGCCCAGGCACATGAAACATTGGCTTTTATTGCTTGGTAGTGTGTGAACAGTCACTTTGTCAAAATTCTGCATCTCTCAGCTGTGCACACAAAAGAGAACTTGCTTCCTGGATGTTTCCTACTTCTCTCCATCTGCCTGGGCCAATTTGTGTTGATATGACTTAGATATGTGGTCATATGACTACTTTCCTTTGAATTTGATTTTGTCTCATTCTTCTTTGGCTAATTTGGCTACTAGATTTATAGGCCTGCTTGCTGTCCTTTACACTATGGAGCAGCCAAAGAAAAGGTGAAGTAGTGAGTCCTCAGATACAGTCAGCAGCATCAGCACCACTGAGGTTCCCCCAGCATATGGGACAGAGGAAGAGGAAGGAGTGGGCAGGACTGGGTCATAATAACTCCAGATTGGCTAAAGTCCCCTTGGCAAGCATGACTTTTTATCTGTGAGTTAGAACAATCTTTGTTTTTCTCCAAAAGTCTCAGACACAAAAAAAGCCCCTCTCTGACCATTTGTCCCAGCAGCTGTGAAACACAGCTGAAGACAGTCAACTTTCAACTCCTAAGAAGTAAAACCCAAAATAGAACAGTCTAAGCTAACCCCTTCCATGAGGGTCATTACTTGCAGAACTGAAGCACAGGGACTTCATTGGAAGCGGACATCTAAAATTATTATGGGGGGGCTTGCCCCTGACTCCTTGCCCACTAACAACTCTTAAGTCCCCTCATTTATACATCTCAGAATATATATGTCATGGTATAATCTCAGCTGGAAACTAAGTACCATGCAGCCATTCAATCACTCGTCCTCCTGCTGGTGGGAGTAGGGAAAGAATTAGGAAAAACATAAAACTCATGGATTGAGATGACACTGAATTTATAATTGAAATAGAGTAAATAATAGTAGTAGTAGTAATAANTGCACAATACAATTGCTCATCACTCACCAACTGATGCCAGTCCCTGACCAGTTATTGGCCTCTTCTAGCCAATTCCCCCTGGTTTATATACTGGGTATGATGTTGTAGAGTATGGAATATCCCTTTGGCCAGACACTGAAAAGTTCTTGATTTAGAGTGAGCCACTACTTAGCAACAACTGAAACATTAGTGTTTTATCAGCAGAATTCACATACTAAATCCAAAATACAGCACTGTACCAGCTGCTACAAAGAAAATAAGCTCTATCTCAGCCAAAATCTCAATGACATGACTTTTCTGCTGCTGTTTTCTTTCTAGGAAAGACATGGTGGGAGTCTGGACAGGAAAGACGTGATGCATAGACTAAGGGATCATGGCCAAGGAAGTGCAGGAGCTATGCAACGGAGACACACAGACCCACTGCACCAGCAGACACCAGTAGGTGATGCACCTGGAAGGCCTCATCTGCCCAAGTCAGTGGGTCCCTTAGCAATGGCCAAGCAGTCTGGACAATGTCACCTACATGGAGGTTGCATGAGAAGTAGTGTATTTTGCCTGCCAGGCCATGTCTTACAAGACATTTCTGAGTCTCAGGACTCTATCCCAGCCACTTAAATCTGCTTGTGGGGCACTCTGAGGGTAGGACTACAGTGTTGTGTGAGCATAGTTCTGATAACTGCTCTCAAGGTCAGTCTTATGCAGCCTCAGTGGAAGAGGGAACTTAGCATGAGCTCAGCAAAACAGGTATCTGGGACATTGGAATGAGCACAAGCTCACCATGGATTTTGATCAAGCATGAGTCCAGTCCAGCAGAGGACATTTCTGAAAGACTAATGATCTCCTCTAGGACAACTTCATGTCCATTAATGTACAGGGCTTTCAATTATCTTTGCCACCACAGCCAAGCAGTGACTGATGTCAGTAGCTAAATGTGCAGTACATTTTTTAAATTCTATGGACAGCAGCCTTATGATACTGTACCATGCTACAGTGCTCCTCCTGTCTTGCAATGCCCTCATATTCACATTGTCTCTTCCATTAATTTTTGCTGCAGTCCTGAGAAGGGCTGAGATCACCCAGCCCTACTTGTCTGTGCCTGGCACATCTCTCAGACCTCCTTTGCTGTCAGAGAGGGACTCACCTACCTGACACCCTTGGCTATCAGAGCCTCTTAGCACTTGGGATGTGGGTGTGGTCCAGATGTGTCTTGCAGACCCCAGACCACTCCCCTACTGCATCCATACCTGGTACTTGACCTTCAGTAACTACCTACTCTGCAAATTCCCACTATATGAATGCCCACATAGGATGTGCTGTCTTTCTCTGCCTCAGCTTGTGATTCCAGTGCCAGCTACAAAGTATTTCCCCATCAGCTCAGTGTGACCTAAGGCATGCTTCTCTTCCTTGAGGAAATGTCCAGCTTAGCCCACAACCAGAGAACCTAGATCTAAGGAGAGAAGGAAAGGACAGCAGGCCTTTCTCAAGTGTGAGTGAAAAAGAACAGATTGGATTAGGAGATTTGGAACATGTTAAAAAATAGGGGCATGCCCTTTTTTTTGGCAAGTCCCAAATCTTTATTGTAATCCATCTTAAAATACAATGGTTTTTATCTCTCCGAGGCTGTGGCAATGAATAACAACATGCTTTTGCTTGCCACATCCCATCAGTGATGTAGAAGCCACAAATCCAATTACAGGAAGGTCTATATGTCCAACCAAATAACTAGGGGCCAGTACTAAGCAGGGTCCTGAATGGAAGATTTGTCAAAAGTTAGTCTGCCTTCAAACAGATCTCTCCATCTGTCCCTGCCAGATATACCTCCTAAATTATCCATACCCTGTGGATGCCAACAATTTCCCAGAAAGAAGCCCAAGCTATGTCCTTTAAAATATGATTTCTGGCCAAAGTGGGAGATTGACTGCAAAGTCTTTAAAAAAAAAATCTAACCATAGTGCACATTACAGTGCACACCCCAAAATAAGCCTATATACCCAAACAGATGCTAAATCCTTCAGATCCTAGGGGCCTGACCGTGAGGAGAGTCTGAAGAAGCTTTAAGACACTCCCTATGCCCCAAAAGTGCCTGAAAAAGCAAGTATCCTTTATCCTTCTTTACAATGTTCTCTACTCTCACCTGTGTGCTGGCTCTCTCAGTCCTTGACTGGCAAAAGGACATATTTTGATATCTGTACCAGCACCAGGCCAGCTCCCTAGAGCCATTCCCTAATAGGTATATCCCAGCAGGTCTCAGGTAGGAGTCCTGTGCTCCCGTAACTGGCTTCAGACGTGGCTGTCCTGGCTGGCCTTACAGGGCAGAGGCAGCAGAGCCA
>VZTT01000159.1:0-16271 GCA_013400855.1 Buphagus erythrorhynchus
CCTGTATAGTCTAAAGTTTTCTACCTAGATGTATTTTGTGCTTACAAAAGGCCCGAGCAAAGAGACAAACAATGAGAAGTGTGCCCAAATCCCAAAGCTTTGCTCCTTTGCAATCTCCCCCAGATGTGGCTCAGAGGTGTCTTCAATCACCATTTCATAGGTAAGAAGAGGACGTGGGAAGAGATGCATTGCTTTGGAAAAGTCATCTGTATGTACATTTACCCAGGACAGCAGTCCAACAGTGTTGTTTGCAACTTGTTCGCAGAAGGATGAGTGGACTGTGAGGTCAATAACATTTGTCAATGGTTCCTCAAATCTATACTGCAGCCTGGGATCCATTCAGCCCAGGGGTATGGGGTCATTTGTTACCAGGGATCAGTGCTTGCCAGTGTAATGAATTCCTGCATAGCTGGAACAAGCAATTCTGGATTCAGCTGCAGCTCTTGCTGGGCTGCATCATCATTGACAGTGCTGCCTTTCCAGAAATTATTTTGCAGTTTCCTTTCACAGTCATTTGAAGCTTTTTAAACTTCAAATTTCAATTTGCTTTGCTTTAGGGAAGAGCACTTCTAGGCCCAGTCCAAACTGTAGCCTTTTGACAGCAAAGTTCTCATGTTTGCCAGCCTCTGATGTTACAGAAGAAAACGCATGAGAATGTGCTAATTAGGTTTTCTGAAGGAAAAACTCTGTGTCACGTGGCTGCATGTGTTTGCTTGGCTATGGGTCTAGTCCTGGCCTAGTAAAGCCCAGGCAGGGTGGCAGGTTGCAGGGAAAACTAGTCTGTGAGCTTATGGGGTTGCCATCACCAGCAGAGTGATTGTGTCCTTTGGGGATTCCTCTGGAGACAAAATAAGGGACCTGTTCCCTCCCACAATATTGTCTCAGATCTTTGTAAAATATCCTAGAAAAGACAGTGAAACTTCACATCTCCTTGCACACCCACTGTTTGAATAGGGGCATTTTTGTCCCTCCTCAAAGTCATTGTTCTTGCACACCAGAAACATGAACATCCACGAATGGGAATGATGCCTGGTCCTCCTGCTGGTGCTTCAGAGTACTGTTAAGTGCTTGACTTACAAAATTAAAGTTAGATATTGCTTGGGTCTTGGCTCAGTTTTGTGCAAGTTTAGAAGGAAAAGAAAATCTGAGATAAGAAGCTTAGGATAATTGGATACGTATGCACCCATGCTATCTTTCTGCCTACTTTTTTGCAGGATTGGCTTCTCATCCCCAAATGAGTGACGGGGGAGTAGTCACCCCCAGAGCTGTTGCTTTGTACTTCTGGAATGTATTACTCTGCTGGGAATTATCATCCAAAGAGTAAAGAAACTCACAGAAGTCCTAGTCTCCTTTTTGCTGCAAGGAGTCTAAGTTAAACCTATCAAAGGATTCTTAAAATTATTAAGTATTTATTTAAGAGGCTTTAAGAGCTATTAAGCTTATTTGATGAGTACTTTTCTATTTTTTACTGGTTTGTAAATAGCCTCTGAAAAGGTCACGACAATCTTCATTGTCTGCTGGGAGAAGACAGGTTGCAGAGCCACTCATCAGTCCAGGGAAACTGGGAATACACCAAGCATCTAAATGCCTACTGCAGTCCTTTGCTGTGGTGTTTGCAGTGGATGTTCTTTTGTGGAAAAGCTTAATACAGTTATTTGGCTGTCAAGGGAACTCTGTGGGGCTGAAAATGGGACATCATTTACTTGCCTGGGCTATCAGAGCTCAGAGGTGCAGTACATGCTTTCTTCTTCTCTTGGCTCTTGGTAGGATAAATAGTTCTGAAGTACTGAGTTTTTCAACATGAAGAGCATAGTATTTCTTGTAGGTTTTAAAAAACTGTCCATGGTGTATTCTAGGTTCTTTCTTTGTTTTGCACCTTAGAGGGTTTTGGTTTTGTATTTTTTTTTTTACACCTTGCTTGAAGCTGTTGTTGATATGTTATTTGGACAAATATGAAATTTGTCTAAGACTCATAATTAAGTAACTGCTTACCAGGAGTCCTTTCTAACTGATGGTCAACTGCAGAGCACTGTGATAGCAGGGTGTCCCTGATGCTCCCTGTTTTCTGACTTATCCACATGAGAAACCATGCTATGAGAACCTAGTTGCAATCCAGGTCCCTCACAACAGTTATCATGTGCATGTATATGCATGTGTTTTCCCTGAAGTACAAAGGTGAAAGGATCTGTATGGATAGCTGGTTATTGATGAAACCCTCGCCATTCAAAAAGAACCAAAAGATGCATTGCCTTGTGCCCTGGTTGTCCATGTTAACTATACTTACTAGCAAAGAGACACAAAGCTTCCAAGAGGAGTAAAACATTCCAAAACTAAGGCCATTGTATTGTACTGGCAGGTTGAATTTCCAGTTTGGGTGTAGGAGATATTAAACTTCTACTAATTATAAGAGGGGGTAAGGCTGCAATGAAATGGCCCCATAAGATTGACAGAGTCACACTTAAAAGCCAAACAACTGGTGAATTTGTTGGTTTAGATTTTAACTGCAGAGTCATCTCTGCCTTGCCACGTATCTGTGTATCTGCTGGAATGCCTGGAAAGTTTTGTTCACAGCTCTATAGCTACTGCTCTGGGGAAGGATGGTCTTTATTAGCATCCTCAGGCTTTGACTTTGGTTCACTCATATCCTAAGGAGCCAATGGTTCAGTAGTATTAATAAATGAAGGGCAGCCTGTTGCATTTCAAACTTTCAGTTTCTTCTTGATTGCTATACAATCAATTAATCTGTGCCTTGAGGAAAACTTTACTAAAGCAGGAGGGATATATAGGGAGTAAGACAGGCTTATCACCCCTTTTTCCTTTGAAATAACCTTGATAAAGGGTATGCTCTCTACAGTCCAACTTCAGAAATTCTCACACTATTACTTAATGCAATCACAGAGTTGTATGTTAGTAAAGAAAGAGAAGAGAATAAAAGAAGATATGTAAGAGGCCAGATTTTGAAAATCAGAATGTCACTGAGAGGAGAACAACTAGGGGCTGTGAGGGCTGTAGGTAATTTTGTGCTAGAAGTGGTGGAACAGGATAGGTGCAGGGCAGGTATGTGTGAGATGAATGGAAATGGGATCAGAGGGATAATGTGGTCCTGGGCCTTGATCACCTTGTCCCACTGAGTATCTACTGTCTCTATCTGCATGTGTTTTCTTTTGACATTAACATTCTCATTATTCATCCAAAACGGGCTGTGGGTAAGAAATGCAAACTTGGGATCTTTGCCCTTGGTTTTGAGATGATCCAGTGTACAATTGTGAGTTTGTATGACCCTTCACCTTTACCTGAGGACAATGTGGGAGTGAGCCCCTAATCCACACTGCAGGCACTATGGATCTTGCCCATAGGATCTTGCCCAGGAAGATCAAATCCACAGTTTGAAGTTCATACCTGCAAAATGCATCTCCACATGCTGTAGTCATGATGGCACTGAGTACATTTGATGTGGAAGAATTAAAGACTTTCTAATCTAGCAGGTTTTCTCTTCAGGAGATACTGGCAATTCTTTACTGATGAGACATGACAGTAAGAAAAGGTTACTTTATGTTATGGTTTCTTTCCTCCCTATAGCAAAGGTGGTATCTTCTCAGAATATTTCTCTTAATGGTAAAACTTCATAAATAGTTATGAAATGCCTTGAATGCTAAGAGGTATGGCAGTACTAACTTCATTATGCTGAATTTATTGATAACCTGCACAGCATTCTCAGCCATGTTGCTAATCACAGAAACACAGAATATTCTGAATTGACAAGGACTCACAAGGATCATCAAGTCCAGCTTCTGGCCTTGCACAGGACACCCTGAGACTCACACCATGTGCCTGAGATTGTTCTCAAAACACTTTTTGAACTCTGTCAGGCTTGGTGCTGTGACCATTGCCCTGGGCAGCCTGTTCCAGTCCCCAGCCATCCTCTGGGTGAAAAACCTCTTCCTAATACCCAACCTAAACCTCCCCTGACACAATTTCAGGCCATTTCCTTGGGTCCTGTCACTGTCACCACACAGAGGAGATCAGTGCCTGCCCCTCTGCTTCCCCTCACAAGGAAGCTGTAGACTTCGATGAGGTCTCCTCTCAGTCTCTTCAGGCTTTCTGAGGTAGTTCTTGAAGTTAAAAAAAAGCACCTGGAGTGTGTGTGGTTGCGTTAGTGTTCTAGTCATCTTCAGATGCCAAGGGAATGAAATGACAACCGCCTTAAAAGTCTGAGATTTGAGCAGTGTCACTGGAAACACTAGGGCAGCTGCCAACTTTTTAAAGGTCTGCAGATAAAATGCAGCACAGAGCTGTTGGCTGCTCTTTTCACAGCTATGAAGAATCTCTGGCTGGAAATCTGATCCTGCGTGCTCAATCCCTCTGCAATCTGACTCCACTGCAGCGAGTACACTCTGATTTTAACCCTTAAGACCAAGCCAGTGCCTCCTGAGTTAGCTGTGATTTTACACACCAGCTCTACTGAAATGAGTACAAGACTGCCAGGCAGCTCAGGCTTAAATCAGGGCAGGGGAGGGGTGGAAGCACAGCTGACCTATGCTCTGATCTGTCAGTGCCTGGGCTGGATCTTGTTGCCTAAAAAAAGACATACTTGCTGAATGGAAACGCAATCTAAGTTAATTAACGTACCGGCAAAACACAAAACAAGACAAGCTTGTGCTGGGATGGGGGAAGAGGAAGCAAAAGGACTTTTTATAGTTCAGGGCACCAGTTAGTACACTAAGGAATGCATCAATAGTATAACATTGGGCTAAGATTGAAACTGGTTGCATACAGAATATGGGAGACCAAACTCATACCTTGTATATAAAACCTCTGTTTTATTTACATCAGTAAAAAATAAATGTTAAAATCGAGCCTGGTCTTACAAAACAACTGTATTCCAGAAATGTTGTATTTGTGGAAAATTGAATTGTTGACCAAAAAACCTGTTAAAAAATTATTTTTTTAAAAAAAAAGTGGTGAGGCAAACTATCATTTCCTGTATACTAGAGTTACTCTCAATTTCATGCTAAAAATACAAATCGAAGGTAAACACATTTTTTGCAAGAGTCCTGTACATTACTGGACTAAAGAGGGTCTCAACTACATGTAATCATGAGTTCCCATTACAAACTTGCAGATCACTCCCCCAGAAGATGTGTCTTGTGTACAATGAGCAGTTTGCTGCAGCATCCTTTGGGCAGCATCAGAATCCTTCAGCAGGTACAGTCTTTAGGTGGGACTGTGTTTGCAGGGAGCCTCCTGATGACCACAGTCAGAGCTCGGAGGGATGAAGTGCTAGGATGCCAGCTCATGTACACATCTTCAAGGGAACCTGCTTTTGAGCAAAGATGCTTTGGCTGACTCCATGTCCAGAGAGCACATGTAGGAGGAGGTTTCCAGTTTGACTGCTGAAGTGTTGCCCCATGTGCTGTTGTAGAAGAATCTGCTGCATGAGGGATGTAAATAAACACTTTCTTTTATTCCCCATCAGTTGTGCTGGGAAGTTTCAGCATGAAGCCATAAGGAGATGAACTGGTTGTAGTAGCTGAGGAGAAGCTGTCCTCCCACTCTGCTCTGTTTTGCTCTGCAAAGCTGCATTTAGGCATGCAAAGTGCCAGTTTCCTGCTGTCACGTTTCTGGTTTGCTTCCGTTCTGGGGGGTCACTGCCGGCAGAACAAACCAACCCAAAATGCATCCAAAAATACATTTGTATTCTTACCCAGGAGGGAGAGAACTGCACTTCTGATGAGGGGGAGGACTCACTTGCAGAGTTTACACTGCTGGTGAGCTTTGCAGTATCTCCCTGGTGATTTTCCAGCTTGATAGGGGATGGTGCATCTGCCTGCATGATTGCACAGTGGATTGGCTGATGTCTGTATGGGTGTGGCTGCTTGGCCTCTTTAAGCTCACAAACCCCTGACCATCCAAAGTACCTATTCACTTTGAGTTGCATCTCTATACTCAAACCCCCACCTTAAACATAAAAATTAAGGTTTCCTTGTGTCTGTGGTGCAGAATGGCACTGTACTTGGTGAAAGATGCTTGTGGTTAAGGCACAGGACTAAAACTCAGGAGTTCAGTGTCCAGAGAGTAGCCCTTGTACTGGAGAAGGTGAAGCTCCGTTCCCCCCATCATGAAGGTGGGCAGGAAGGGTGAAAATGCTGTGTAAAGGTGAAGTTCTCAGATGCCACCTTGATGAAAACTGTAGGAAAAAATTTAAACTATTCCTAACAAAGTATGATAAAAATGTTGTTTTTTTTTTTTTTAACGGATCTTATTCTGTACTGAAATTGTAGATGAAAACATGTCAAATGAAACTAAAACTACATTAATTAAAAGTTGCATCTTAACCATGATGACATATTAGTTAGGTGAGGAAGATCCAGTAATTTTTGAGACTGTGTTCCAGTGAATGCTGTAGAAGCTTAGGATTAATTGACTGTAAATAACTCGTGTTTTTATTAACAAGAATCTATCTAGACTATCCAGTGAAATTACAATAAATACCCTCAAACTGCATAAATCAGAAAAAAAAATTAACTTTTTCAGGGAGAACAGGATTTTCTATGGTGGCATTTTTTTTTTCTTTTACAAAAAACCAAAAACAAACACAAACAAAACCTCCAAATGTGTCCTTAGATGCCTTGCAATTTATAATGTTGTTTGATCGGGCTATTGCAAAACTAATCAGGATTAAGCCTGGAAACTAGAGGTGATAAGATTATCTGGTAATCAAAGGTGATTTAGAAGATCAAAGGCTTTTTTGAGGGAGTAAGATCCCTAATTTTTTTCCTTCAAAAGGGGTTGCTTTGTTTTAGCTTGTATATGACATTATTCTCTCCCTGCATGTTGATAAACACCTAGAGTGAAAATGTGGCTTTGCTGAAGCCATGGATGTTTAATTGCAGTAATATTCAATAGGTTCAGGGTTTTACCTCCCTCCTGAAAAGTCACAACAGCCTTTTTTACACAGACTGTGATGCCTACTGAATAAATAACATGCTGAATAATGATAATTTGTATTAGTTTTTTTAGCTCTTTTGTCTAAACTGGGAAAAAAGGACTTAGCTATAGTCCTGTCTTCATCAACCAAATTTGCCTGGGACTCACCAAAAGTGTTTCTTTTGCTCCATGTAGATCTCTGAGCTAAACCATGGAATGAAAGGAGAAGCAGCCAGCTGGTATTTCATTAGATTGTTGAGCCCAGTTTGGGGTTTTTTGGTGCAATGTCATCATACAGTTTCCTTGCAAGAGAAGATGCAGCCGTGTCTTGGAGGCTTTGTTAAGGCTGTTTCCTCCCTCTGGGGTCTCTGGTCTTGCTTGTGCCTCTGCCTCTGGGGGTGCTTCTGCTGTCAGTCCCTCTGCAGCCCCTGGCCCACGACGCAGAGCTCGGGGTGGGAAGCAGATCTGCTGGACTCTTTGGTTTCAGGAACACCAGAGCTGTTCCAAGAGTCACCTGCTTTTCTAGGGCTCTTCTCCAAGCTGCAGAAGGAAAGATGAGGCTTAAGAGGCTAATGAATCGTGACTTTTTAAACCAGCACTGATTAGACCATGTTAACCCACAAAGCACAAACGCTGCACAGTACCCTGTCATTCTCCATCTCCTCCTGAACACGCTCCTTATGTGCACCATCCAGATTTCACTCTTGTCATGCCAAATGCACTGTAATCTTCCCCCCCAGACCTCTCGTGGGAAGAAAACATTTTGTATGTTTAACAGGGGATCAGTGTGAGACTGGGTTTCCCTGCAGATAGGGGAAGATTTGAGTGAAAAGCCTTGTTTCAGACTGCTGAAGGAAAGGAAAGGTCTTACCTCTGACGTGCATCTGCTTAGCCTGGTTACAGTAATTTCTGAGCACACCAGCATGACTGTGGGAGGGGAATTCTGGTATTACAAATCTGCTACTCTCACTCTGGTGACAGGAGCACTGAGACACAGAAAGTGTAAATGATGTTCTTGAGGTTGCTCTGGCACTCCCTAGGGGTACAGGGACTTCATGTATCAAGACTGATCAAGTCACGGGTATCTCACACCCTGTGCCTTCCTGCTGAAGTGTGTGAAGTGTGCCCTGTGCTGCTGCAGTTAATTCATGGTTTAAGCTCAACATGGGGAAATATTTCAGAGCTATCTGGGAATCATTACTGTATTTTAAGCATATAAACTACTTAACTGAATGAGCTTTCAACTACAGACAAGCTGTTATGTTCCTACTCTTAACTCCTAGGACTTTAATGATTTGAACTGCTAAATTAAGAGACTTGTGATACATGAAACTAATCCAGATTCAAATATCCCCCAGTTGCAGAAGGGCTCATTTGGGCTGCTTGCTTTGAGCCTGATTCAGTCAACCCAACCCATTCTCAAGCTCTCATTGAACAGTATGTTAAAGACAATAGCATTTTATCTTCTCTCTCTGCTCTACCCCTTGGGAGAGGAGCAGTCTCAATGAAATACTATTTTGTTAATGTGCATACACAGAAACTGTATTATAGATTAACAGAATTTCCATGAACAGAGCAATTGTACATGTTGTACCTTACTGAGAGGCCAATAATTGCTGATTGCTGTCAAATGACCAAGCTTAGAGACCAGCCAAGTTATCTCAGTTTATCCAACCACAGGCTGTTCAAATAGGAACCAGTTGAACTGACTTGAGAAAGGAAGTTCTTGTCAGGTACCCTAAGACTAAATGCAAAAGCTCCAGCTCCAGCCGTAGTTAGGGCTACTAATGTTTTAAGTCCTTACAACATGGGATGGGCAGAAGACATGCTTGGAAAAAGAGTGGGTTTTGCCTTCTAGGAGAGCAGTGAGTGTGCAGGAGGCACACAAATCTGTGTACAATGCTGACATTTAATGCCCATCAATGCCAGCTTGCAAAATAAGATGGAAGTTGCCTCTTTTTTTGTGTGTGTGTGTTTCTGCTAAAAGGATGTGTGTGGGAGAGGCAACTCAGTTGGCTCTTTTTGCTTGTACAAGCTCTGCCAGATTGTCTTTGGCAACCTGCTTCTCAGCAAATGGATATTTTAATTTGGTATGGGAAAAGTGGGGGGATATATCTCTTATATCCCTGAGTTTGTAGCATGGGAGAAATTGGATAACTCACTGGTCTTCAGAATGTTTTATATATAAAAAATTGATAGTATCTCAGGTTTGACTGTGTGTCCTCTCCCTTCTACTAATGAAGCTGCTAATAACACAGAAAAATAGCACAGGAAAACACCACACAGACCAAAAAAGGGCATTGTTATATTTGGAAAGAAGAGGTAAAGCAAGGGAAGAAATGAAGGAAAGGAGACCGACAGCTGTGTGGTAATGGTTTGTGAATTTGAGACCAGATGCAAACATTGCTAGAATGAGGAGTTTTAGGTTTAGTTTAGGTTTAGGTTTAGACATTTTGAGATTTTCCTCAGTCAGCTAGATGAATTACAAAGCAAAGAAAATCCTGGCTGTTCAATGAACTTGGAGGAGAAAGATGGATCGGAGTGTGGTGTTTTGTCTATTAAGGCACCTGCTAAGAGAGCAGGGCTCAGAATCTGCACAGGGTGATGTGGAGCACACAGCTGTGGCAGCCACCCCAGTCCTGAGCAGGAGGAGAGGACCCACAGTGATGGTGAGGAGCTTGCAGAGCTTTTTCCCCGTGTTCATTCCTAAAATGGTCCTTCTCTGCCCATCAGCACATTGGCTGTGATAATTCATTTTAGACCATTCAATGCAAGGTCCATAAAATTTACTCCAGGCAGCTTATTTTGGGTGTAAGAAAACACACAGTTGTGTATTGAATCTTAAATCAGGTGTGTGTGGTAATTAATGGCCTACATTTCTCTTTTGCTTATGTTGATATAAATTTGGCATAACTGACTAGTACTACTGTTGATGTTCATTGGGATGAATGATAAGCTGGATTTGACCCATGATATATATTTCATTTTTCCAAAATACTTGTAGATCATAACACTAGGATATATGACTTTTCTCATGAAAGGGATGGTTTTATTTACAGTGAGGTTTTTTTATATTACTCACTATACTCTGACAGACTGTGATAGAAAGATAATACACCCCACTGAAGTGTAAATTTGCTAGCAATTTATAATATTTTTTAAAACCCATCCATAAAACTGCAGGGGCTTTTGTCTTGCAAGGTTTTACATAAAACCTCTTTTGAAAACATTTATTTATGCTGGCAGGCACTGGAGTAGACAAAGCTGACTTCACACAGTACATAAAAATAACAGAAAACCTAGCAACATTGTACAGGAATTTTAGGAGATATTCAAATGTCAGACTACCATGCAATATTAGAACTGGGAATGCAAAATGGTTTGCATTTCCCAGTGTTTTTTACATGTTTTGTTCAGCACATTCCTCTACTGCCAGCATGGGATACTCAGTCCTTATTCTGTCTTTGGATTGGGAATGCCTGGACATCTGTCTTCAAGCGCCCATGATTGTCCCTGCTCACAGTGCCCTGAGTGCTTGTGCACCTACAAGTGCAATTTCATCCTGTTGGGGTTGATCTTGCAATCCCTATCCTTCCTCAAGGGAATGAGTCACATGACTGCAGCTCTTCTGGGGACAAGAGCAAAAATACTGCTCATGTGTGGAAAGGTTACCGGAGAAGCTTAAAGCTTAATTGACTTACACATCCTAAGATGTTAAGAAACTAGAATAACAACACTGTACTTCCAGGCTGTTACACGTCTTTGAGTATTCCCAAATACCCACTTCTATTTCCTGGCTGGTTTTTTGATTTTTTTTTTCTTAGGTGATAGATAAAATTTAAAGCTAAGCCCATTTTTTAATAAGAGGCCACCACTTTTACCAAACATGGAATTGACATGTGTTGATGTTTTGATTTCTTTTTCAGAGCAATGAATCTCTAGTAGCGATGGGATGCTTTTCCACTTGGAAAACTGGGCTTAGGCTGTGGACCCAGCAGACTTGACATCAGCACCTAGGTCTGAAATTGTGCACAAGAAGCTCAAAATTCAAGCCTATAATTATGTCCATACATATCCTTGCCTATATATTATCTGTCTCTCATTCTTGCCAGCTGACTTTAAACATTCCCACACAGCTTTCAGATGAACAGTTTATATCGCATTAGAAGCTGATGATAGAACAACACCCTTCCTCTTGACTCAAGCCTATCTTCTCATAAATATTTATGTTTATAACCTGAGGGCTGCTTCAGAGCTTTTAAGAATTGAATGTGGATGCCCTTAGCCCCCCACACAGATAAAGGGAGTCCTGTGCCATGAAACCAACACTGAGTTTTCCCCACGGTGCCTGTCACAGCTCATGTGTAAGGGTAAGGCTTGAGCAAGCCATGGAAAGTTAACTCTTCATTCAGACTGGTAGTCCACTGAAATCTGAGGCAAGAAAATAGAACAGATTATTTCAGTTGGAAGGGACTGACAATGATCATATCTTTGCCCAGCCATCTCTTCTGCACATGAACAGGACACCTTTCTGGGAAACCTCTTAACAACATTAAATTCCCATCGGAAGTTTAGAAAGCCAACAGAGTGCTATAGGTCTGCTTTTCTGGCACGAAGTTCCTTACCTTGCTTGGTTGAGTGCAGGTTCACTGCCAGATGTTAGAGGAGCTGGAAGATGAGGCTGGGCCCCTGGTCGGCGGTCAGAGAAACTTCTCCTTACGAATGGCTGAGGATTGGTGGTGCTCAGGGACAGCTTCCTGGTCCGGTCTCCGGGCTGCCGGAACAGCAGGCTGCTCTTTGGGGAATGTGATGCAGCTTCAAGCTGGCTGCTCACCTCGGCAGTGCCTTTGCTGGGTACCACTGGAGGTCTGGCTTCGAATAAGGAAGAGGTGGCCGGGCAAAATATGGAACGGACATTGCTGCCCCTCTTGGAGGAGGAGAGCTGGTGCTCATCCCCAGCATCCAGCCCAGCTCTTGGGCCCTTGTAGGAGCGAGATGGGGAGGCTGGTGGGGAGGGGGTGGTGGGGAATGGAGCTGGGGAGCCTGCCAGCCGCTGTGCTGTTGGTGAGCTTTGCTTGTGCCCCACAGGAGGGCTGAGTGGCTTCCGCTGTGGTGGTGGAGAGGGCAGCTTCTTCTGCAAAGGTGGGCTGGGCATCCTGGGGCTAGAAGGGGGACTGGGTTTCCTCTGCATGGTGGGTGAGCTCGGTTGTGTGTTGCTAAAAGCCTGCAGAGAATGCCTGTGATGCGCTGGGGGGCTGAAAAGCAGTTTCTCAGTTGGTGAAGAGGGAGCAGTTCTTGATGGGGAGACCCTCCTGGTGAACAGTGAGCCTTTCTCGTTGCTCCGGAGCAGATCGGGAGAGCCGTGCTTCTGGCACGGCACTGAAGGCGCAGGTGGATTGGGGCCCTTGCTCTCTGAGCTGTCGCTGTGTGGGTTTGAAACCTCACTGGGATTTCGAAGAGGAATAATTTTATGGGTTTGCTTGTATAAATCCGCAGCCTCTTTCCTCTGGGTTGCTAATATCTCCTCCTGGCTAGGGACGCGCACGTTGGTAGGGTTCAGCTCCAGAGAGTACCTGTGCGGTTTCTCATCCCCTGACCTGGTATTCCTTAGACCTTTATTAGCCACTGCACTGGGGCCACTGATATTTTTACTTGGCAATAAGTCGATGGACTGAAGGGAGGCTTTCATTTTTGGGGAAACTTGTGATCTCTTAGCAGCATGCAGTTCTGGTTTGGTGATCTTTTTGGCATCTTCTGCAGAGTTTCCTTCTATACTTGCAGTTTCTTCAGGCTCAGATAAATTTTCAGAAGAAGTGTCCATTAACATTTCAGGTGGTGGTGGTGGCAGGTTCTCAGTGTCTTCATCAGTCTCTTCCTTTGTGTCTTTCTTGCTTAATTCTGCAGGTGGTGCAGGAATAAAGGCATTTGGAAAGCTAGAAGAAACATCATTGGTGTTTGTGTCTTCTACTGGTGAAATACGATGCTTAAGATTTAAAGGTGCCAGGCCTCTCTGAAAGGGAGTGGTGGGTGGGATGACTGGAAGTCCAAATTTTCTGATGCACTTTATTGGTCCTAAGGATCTTAGAGGTGTGGTTTTTGCAAGATCACCAGCAGGACTGAAGGTTTCAATCAGCTTTTTGACAGACTGCCGGGAGGTACAGCTGCTGCCACTCAACATTTGTGCTCCAAGAGGCCCATTTTCTTTGCCTCCTGATGTCTCCTGGGTAGGCACAGTAGCTGTTACAGGCTTCCTGACTCTCTTTTCATTCAGTGGAAGGGCAGGATTTTGATCAGATGTGAACAAGGGGACTTTATCCTGGTTAGGCAGGATGCTGAAATTTTTTGAGAGGCCTGCCTTCAGCTTGTGGGAGGATCTAGATGTAATTTGCTCATCCTGCAAATAAGGTGCTGTTCTTGATTTCCAAAGCTCCAGGTTGTTAGCTATGTTAGTTCCACACAACATCTCCAGCCTTTTGCTGAGCTCCTTTTGAGTCCTCTGAAGCTCTAAGAGAGTTGGGTCCTCTGCCTGGCTTCTGAGGGACTCCTCTGACCTGGACCGTCGTTGTTTCCCAGACTTTCTCTGTCTGCCTGTTGCTGTACTGGGCCTTTTTGCTAGGACTGCTCTTCCACTCTCATCCTCTATCCACTCTTTACGCCTGGATTTAGCTGGGACGAACTTGATTTTTTCACTGATGGCATCTTTCATCTTCAAAATGATTTCTTCTGTATCTACATTCTCTGTCCTTTTGATGAACTGCCTTTGAATGTTATCAGTGAGTGCAGGTGAAGACAGAGACCTCGGCAGAGCATCCTTCCCCATTTCTGATAAACTTGTGTTGTCATCATCCTCCCCCAGCGTGCTCTCTTCTTCATCATCGTCATCATCCTCATCAGAAGGAAAATCTGTTGATTCACAGATTTTGAAATGTTCCCCTTCCTGAGTAGCATCAGACTGCAAGGAGTTGTAGGATCGGCTTTTGCTCAGGTTTGCATATTGGGGCATGGCAGAAGTGCCTTCTGCTACTCCACCCTGACAAGAAGTCGCTTCCCTACTTTGCATAGATGAATGAAACACGTCTTTAAAATGCCTTTCNGCAGCTTTACTGTCCGTAGCAGGTGCTCATCAAAGCTTTGCTTTGCTTTCAGTTTGCCTTCCAAGTTGCTTGCAGCAGACTGCAGGTAGCTGCACGTCTCCTGCAGGGCGTTGGACGTGAGGGAGGCCAGCATCCCACTCACCAACTGCATTTTGTTGACCGTGTACTGCAGTAGCTGTTGCAGAAGATCTGGATGCTCCTTCAGATCATCCTTCTCTGCTGGCCACGCCAGATGCCCACCTACATCTTTGAGAAGACTTTCCCCATCATTGGCAATTTCTTCCAAGAGCTGGTTGATTTCATCAAAGCGAAGCACAAGGAAGGTGATCATCTGCTGTAGGAAAAGCTGAGTTTGGGTGGCCTGGTTGGCCATGTGCAGAATAGCTTCATACTTGGAGAGGTTGGGATGTAAGTAAGCGTACGCACTCTGGTGAGCCTTGACCAGCACTTCTGGGAAGTCTACCTTCTTCTCCGTCTCACATGGGGCCAGAATGGACTTTTCTTTACTTTTGTTGGGTTGACCTTGCTTTGCCAGCTTATGGGTTTTTTTCTTCTTTCCTTTCTTTGGGATTTGCTTTGCACTGCTTTCATTCTTGTCATCCCAGATGAATGCTGACGCTTCTGATTCGCAGGAGGTTTGCTTTCTGATCTTGATGGACTCAGTGATGTGTTTTTGAGACTCAATCAGTTCAGACATAACGATTTCAGCATCTGTGGCTATCATTTCAATTTTCTTGTCTTCCCTGGAAATCTGGGAATCTGAATGAGCCTTGGAAGGTAACTGTGAATTATCATTTTTGTCCAGCTCTGACAGTCCATCCTCCTCCTCTTCTTCCACATAGTCCTTCCTCTGAATCCCATATTCATCAATATTGTAGCAAGATGAACCTTTAACCAGCAGAGGGATTCCTTTATCTCTTGAATCAATTGGCAAAACACTTTTGGGTTTATTCAAAGCCTTAAGACCACTTCTCGCAGCAGTACCAGCAGTCTCACTGCGAGAAGGTGTGCAACCCATCTCTTCTTTGTCTTTATTTTTGGTCAAAAATCCAGAAGAACTAGGGAAAACACAAGTAAAAATAAAACTCACTGTGTCATCCTGAGCTGCAGACTGGCCTGTTTCTCAGCAGTTTTCCATCATGATCCCACTTTTGTTGTCAGTTTCCTTTGTTGTTCGCCTTAAAATCCCATGTGCTTATTGCATAGGATCTGCTCTTGAAGTTGTGCTCTCTTCCATTGCGTGTTCCCTCTTGGGTTTTCTTCTTTGATTCAAAAAAAGGAGTGTGAGAGCTGGGCTGGATTTAGCGCTAATGGATTAAGAGCACTTGTGTATCTCACTTCTGCCTTGACAGATGTCCTCTGCAAGTAAGATTTTAAGCTCATTAGGGTAAGCAGACTTCAGCCAGTCAGCACCAGTGTTGTATTTATAAAGGCAGATATTTTTTTCCTGCGTACTGGGGGGCAGAAGAACTTGGTACCTGTCCCTGCTTTTTTCCCTTGTTGCAAAATCCTAACATACAATTGAATGCAGAGATCCAAAGGAAGAGGCTGGATTTTGAAGACTTTTTGCAGGGAAACTGTTTGAACATGGCACGTAAGCATCATTAGATACTCCTTAACTAAGAGAAAGGTGACCTTGACCACGGATGTACCTGCTGGAGAGTAAAAGACAGGAAATCAAATGGGTCAGAAATGCCTGTTAAGACTTCTGCCTTGAGAGTCTTCAGAATTTTCCTCTGCTTGCAAGTGACAAGCTGTTTACTTTTCTTTCTTCGACTTCCAAACAAGATTTTGTTTTTTTTTTTCCTTCCTCTCAGACGATCATTCTTGAAAATTATTTTTTTCCTTCTAGATAGTTTCCCAACCTGAAAACCCTAACTGCACAAAAACAGTATTTGAATTAAGTAATTCAGTAAAACAAGTTTTGCATAAATTGTTAAGACAGCATCTAAATCTAGTGGATCCAAACTGTTTATTTTCAAATTAAAATTAAAAATTAAATGAGAATTCATTTTTTTCCTTTGTCTGAGTGTCTTGGGATAAAATTTGAACTCACAAAAGTGGCTTGCTTATCTTTATTTCTTTTTCATTTGCCAGGGCTTAGTTGTCTTAAATGCAAGGCTTCATGGGCTAAAATTCTAGGAAAGAAAAAAATTAATAAATTTAAAAAATATAGGTCCATATCTGAAAAAGGGAAGGGAAGGGAAGGTTTGGGAGGGGAGGGAAGGGAAGGGAAGGGAAGGGAAGGGA
>VZTT01000159.1:22153-40188 GCA_013400855.1 Buphagus erythrorhynchus
CCGCCTGCCTGTGCTCCTCCAACCTGTCCCACCTCCACCCTGTCCCCCCTCCGGCCTGTGCCCCCTCCGGCCTGTGCTTCTCCAACTTGTCCCACCTCCAGCCTGTCCCCCCTCGGGCCTGCTCCATCCCCGCCCGGTTCCTCCCGCCGGCCCCACCCCTGCAACCCTCAGGCGCCCCGGGGGCGTGGTCTGCGCGGCGGGGCGGGGCGCGCTGGCCGCCCATTGGTCGGAGGGTAGGAAGGGGCGTGGTTTGCCGGCGATGGGCGGGGCCTGGGCCTCGCTCGGCTCCCTGAGCTGCGGGCGGGCGCGGGAGGCCCGGGCGGCGCTCGGCCGAGAGCAGGTATGGCTGGCGCGGGGCTGGCGCTTCCCGGCGCTTTCCTGGCCCTTTCCCGGCGCTTCCCATCCTCCCTCGGCGCGTAGTGGGGGGCGGGGTGGCGGTGCAGGGTCCGCCGCAGCGGGCGGGCCGCGGCCGGCCTGCCCCCCCTCCTGGCTGCGGCACACGGGCCGGGGGGAGGCGCGGCCCGGGCAGTGTCACCGCGTGTCCCCCTGCTTCGGGGGGTCCGCTCTGGTAGCGCCCCGTGAGAGCGGGGCTCGCCCGTGTGCTGGCGAGGTGGCCAGGAGAGCTCCGAGCGAGCAGAGAGAGCCTGCAGAGTGCGGGGCCTGAGCTCCCTGCAGCCTGCCGTTTGTCAAAGCGCCTGTCCAGTGCAGGTCACAAAGGTGCGGGTCTGGAGCATCTTTCTTATGGGGAGAGACTGCGGGAGCTGGGCCTGTGTAGTCCGCAGAAGAGAAGACAGACGGGATCCCATTAATGCATATAAATAGGCAAATCTCGAAGGCAGGTGCCAAGTGGATGGTGCCAGGCTCTTTTCAGTGGTGCCCAGTGACAGGACAAGGAGCACTGGCCATAAACTAAAACACAAGAAGTTCCACCTCAGCACGAGGAAAAATTTCTTTACACTGAAGGTGGCAGAGCACCTGCTCGGCTGCCCAGGGAGGTTAAGGACTGTCCCTCTCTGGTGACATTCAAACCCCACCTGGACATACTCCTGTGTCACCTGCTCCAGGTGACCCTACCTTGGCAGGGGTTGGACTGGATGATTTCCAGAGGTCTCTTCCAACCCCGACAATTCAGTGAATCTGTGAAAACACTGCCATGTTGCAAGAGAGCCCTGCACACCACCCAAATTTTGGGTTTACTGCATGTGTATAGCATGTCTACTACTCGTACTGTAAATGTTCTGAAGTGGGCAGGTGGTGTATGTGCAAGAAGCTTGTTCTCTGAACTTAATTTTTCTTGAGCACATCTAAGCACATGGTAAGGAGCACATTAGTTTATTATACATAGTTGTTGTCAAAAATAGCATCACATTTGTGACAGGTTCAACTATCAAAGCCTGGAACAGCTGTATGTTGTAGCTTGAAGTGCTTTAGCATTTTCTGGTTCTTACAGCACTTCAGGAAAGCTCCATGCTTTAACACAAATTGCAGACTAGAGTACATGAAAAAGTTGGATCCTATATTGCAGAACTTTTTTTACATATATATGCAGAGCTACCATGTGTTGGTAATGCGTGGATATCAAGAAACCTGTAGTTGCTGTTCAGTGTTGTCAACAAAAAGATGTGTGCATCTGATGACTCTTTGAAGTTTTTTTTCCTGATATTTCTGTTTTTTAATTTTCAGATATAATTCAGTTGGAAGAACACATGGCTGGCAAACAGTAAGTATGATACTCTCTGCTTTGCTGAGCTATGCTCAGTGGCAGTTTGACAATGCTGTGAACAGAAAAAATTTGTCTTTTCTCTCGTGTAATTTCTCTAATAGTTTGTGCTCTAAACTCTTTTACTAATACGTGAAAGTCACTGCTCTTTTGGAAGGCCTCCCATCCTGTTGCCCCAGGACTTTCCAGCTGAATCTTGGTGGAAAGTGTGTCTTGGGTATGTATTGTTAATACCTCAGGCAGTTTTGGTTTTGCTTACAGCAGAAGTCATTATGAGGATCGTGTGGGGATGCCTTTTCACTTCCTTTGTAATAGTTTTTAGCCTTTTCCTTTCCCTTTGCCTTTCCAGCTGTGTATGTGGGGTGTTAGCTGCCTGGGAAGCTCTTACACCTGAGCTGGCAGCCTCTGGAGGTGGTCGTGGGTGCAGAACATATTGTCTTGACATTGTGTGGTTCAGTGCTGTGTCGTGACATGTGCTACATTTCTAGAGTCAGATGAAAACCCCGCAGTGTGAGGGTGTGCACACATCCCATTGGAGGTGTTTGCACTCCTGTGGACATGTAAATTCATTCTTTATGGAGTTGTGTCAGCATCTGCATTATAGCCCTTGGGTCTTTGTGCCACCTACCTGACAGCATGGGTTGTTTCCCTGCCTGCTTTGCTTTGGCAGAATACAGGTGGTGTTCTTGTCTCTGGCCCTGCAGAATGAAAGATGCCCTGGCTGCTTGCAAAAGTTGTGTTCTGTTTGGTCTGCTTTCCTGTGTGCCATAAACACTCTTTCTTGTATTAATTTTGAAATGTCTCCGTTGATTTCAAGTTAGAACAACTTACATTGTCCTACTTCACGAAATCTCACCTTTTCCTGTTACCATCTGTTCAATCAGGTCTGGCTACTTTTCACTGTGTTTCTTTTGTTCCCTCAGTGTAGGGCTGTGCAAAAAGCTTTTAATTTCTTTTGTGTCTTTTTCCAACTTAAGAGACTCAACTAATAAATCTTTTATACTCATGCATATTACTTGTTCCTTTGTGCATTTCATGAGAGCTCTGAGGTGCTGCCTGTGAGAAACTTGTGGATTCATGTGTCTTATAAAGCTTTGTTTTGCCATAGCCTTTGAAGAAATATCATATTATGGCAGATTTATTTCACTATTGACCTTCAAAAGCAATTTAATTAGATATTTGCAGCTTAAGGGACTTTCTAGTCCCTCACACAAGAAAGCTGTTGCTGTCATCTTTATGACAGCTATTAAGCCATTGAAATACAAACTCTCAACTTTTCCTGACTGTAACAAAATATTAACTGAAATAATTAGAGATATTTTTGGTCTCATTGAATAAAAGAACACATAAGCCAATGCAATTTGATAATGCTGTGGGAAAAAATAGTCCTGTCCTTCCAGTGGCCTCCTCCTTGATCTTCATGCCAGAACATGAATTTGTACAGCTGTATGAGACTAAGGAAATAAACTAGTTGGGAGAAAAATGAACATTTTTCATGTGGACCTTTATTTCCAACTTGAGCACAAGGAGAACTTTGTATGATGAGCAAGAAAAGGAGGCTTTAATTTATTTACTTCAAGATTAGCATCTGTAATCCACTGCTAAAATGCCTTTTATATTAGGACATAGATTGAGAGGTCTCAAGTACTGTGACAGATTTTTTTTTTACTGAATCTTCTCATAGCTTGTTGTGTGTTAGGTACAAAGACCAAAATAAGTCTTCTTTTAGTTTTTCATATTTACTTAGTATAAATTAAATGTAATAAAAACAAACTTGAAGCTCCACGGCTTCTTTCTGTCAAGCGGGCTGGCTAAACAAATTCCTGAGAAAAAAGCACTGTATAGCAATCTCCAGAATAAAAATATAGGTTGTTTAGTAGAAATGTTGCCTAAGTGTTTAATAATGATCATTCAAGATGCAAAATTTCAGATTTTCAGCTGTGAGATGCACCACTCATGATGGTGCAGTCATGTCTGTTTCTATTAAAAATAATGATTTCTTTGTTATTTGTTAATGGATTTGCCTGATAAAATGTCTTAAAAGTGGTAGCCAGCTTTCCTCTCATCTTAACCTGTGAACCATAACTAGGATGAAACTTGGGCTGGTTGTTAAATTTTGTCACTATAACTCTACAACCATTTAGTCTTGATTCTCTTTCCTAGATTGCTGTAAGGCCTGGGAAGTTGACTGGAAACAACACGGGGGTGAAGGTTACAGCGCTGTGGTAAGTGTGCTATTTTAAAACATCCAGGAGAAGAGCTGGGAAAGGAGCTGATATGGAATTGTGAGTCCAGGAGTGAATCACTCGGTGATGAATTGTCTGCAGCTGTGTGTGGGAAGATGAAAGAGCTGAGAATTTAAAAAGGGGAGGCAGCAGTAGCTGGCAGCATGTTCTTGCTCATGGTGAAGGGTGGGAATGTGCATGCAGAGTATGAGGGCAGGTACTTTATGCTTCACGTTTTCATAAAGCTGGGAAACACACTAATCCATTTATCCTCAGTGTGCGTTTGCTAATCAGAGCATTAATATTTTCTTTACTGCTCAAGTGGGAAATTGGGGAGAAATATGATGTTTTCCATTACTTAAGTGCAAGTTTGGTGGTGAAAGTCAAAACTACAAGTTGACTAACCTTGACACCATACTCTGAGCTTTGTTAATTTATTTGTTTGTAAGAATGTAATGGCAGTAATAGTTTGTTTGCAAGATCTTAGTCTCATTGTATGTTATATCTTACTATGATAGAACAAATCCAAAGTATTTCCAATGAGGTTATTTACTGATTTTTTTTTTTCCCTCCTGAAGTGGCTTTCTAGAAGATGACCATAGAGGATCTCCCAGAACCTTCCTTCGAAGGAGATTCCCTCATTGATAGAGAACGATTCTTATTCCCAAACTCTGAAACATCTGTTACTTTCTCTGTTGCTGCAGCACCAATGCCTTCAGACTGTGGTATGTACTTTAAACAGAAAATGAATTTTTAATTAGCAGAGAATAAATTTGAATTATAAATTTTAAGAAAAGCTATCAACTCTTAATTATTTCTTTCCAGAAAAAGTTTTTTTCTTATTAAATAGATTCTCTGTTAAATGAAATGAAAGATGAAGACCCGTGCTTTTTCCATTTTTCTTATTGCTTACACTATAAATTATATCTTTTCCTTTGTACACTTCTGTGCATGTGTGGTCATGATTGTAGTTCTTTCACATCTCAGTGTAGAATTGGATATTGTGTTAAGATGTAAAATTGGAGTAAGTAAGGGAAGTTAATTTGCACCACATTTAAAACCCCTAGAGTTACACTTTTTCTTGTGCTTTAATATGTAAATTGTGTACTAGAAGGTGATATTTCTGTTGGAAGTATACATTTTTCTGGTGGTAAGGATTGTAAAGTGAGTGGTAGAAAATTATACCAAGTATAATTCTGATCATCTGTCAGAATGTTTGTTTTCAGTAACTGTCTTCACATGTATAAATTATAATAAAATTTCTAAGAGTATATAATGTGTTAAAATATCACTGTAGGTGAGGAGCTTCACTGATAGCTGCAATTATAATGCCTTTGAATGTTGCAGAAGATATTAGTAGCATCTATGTGCCTTAAAAATCACTCCCTCCACCTCTGTTTCCCATGCATCGATTAGAGTTATTAGCTGTATTCAGGAAAAAGAAATACATGTAATGTGTCTTTGACAGACTCAGCATTCTTAAGGCCCATTTTATAAGTTAGTTCAGGTTGAGAATGTAAGTGTTCCATATGATACATTTCAGTACATGAATGTGTGTCTTTATGTGGTTTAGTCCTGTTCTCATCACTCTCCTAGTCTACTTTAAGTACTGCCATGATTTATTCCATTCTGCTTTCTTACCCCTTAGATAAAGTTTCCATTTGCCTTCTTTAAACATTGTTTTGTTGTGGTATCTTCTAATAACCCTTTGATCTTGCTGCTATCTGCTCTACTTGGTTTCTGCCTACTCATTAAATAAAAAAAAAAATCCTCTTATAGGCGATTGCTGTCACCTGTGTAACAGTAACATTGCTGAATCTGGATGAAGGAGGTTAAACCATGACAGAGAGATTCTTGGTCTTTACATTCAATGCATTTATTTTTCCTTAATGCAGCTGAGCACTGTAATTAATACTTGGGAAAGACAGAGGGGGAGAAAGGAATATTTTAAAGTATCTAGATACCATTGCCATCCTTTCATAGGGTTCATTGCTCTAACAGATCTTCTATAGCATTGCTTTGGTTTGCAAAGACTACAGCTGATCACCTGTTAAGCAGTTAGGGTGGTTGTTATTAATACTTGATAGAGTCTCAGATTTTTACCTTACCATGCTGATTGTAAGAATTCATTTCTGATAGATTATTTGGATCAGGTTTGTGGCTAGAAGTCTTCCTGGGTTGTCTGTTTACTTCTGAACTTTCAGGTGTAGATCAGCTGTGATTTATGTGGAAGGTAAATATTGGTGGATAAATCAGTAAATGTGTGTTGATGCATGGGATATAGGGAAGAAGCACACTTCATGTAGTGCAGGGAGATAAAGGGTTTGGATTTTTTTATATGCTAGGTGAAAACAAAAATTCATGTTAAATATCAGTGAAGCTGTCCTCCTTTTCCATTCTTGTTGAATGAAGGCGATGCAGTTTGAGGAACTCTAAATAGCCAGGAGGCAAACTCTGTATGTACTTTTATCTGTTATGCAATCTAGAAGTCAGATATGCTGTTTTTGGGGAAAGGTTGGGATGATTCACCCAGGGGTGGTTTATGCCATGTCACACACCCAGCTGGGTGAGGGTGTGTGGTGCTTAACCTGTCTGTCCTGTCTGAGAGCTGTGAATGTTGAACGATTGTCTGAAACTTGTTTAAAAGGCAACTCCCCAGTAGCTGCAGCAGGGAAAAAAGTTCAGTGTTTGCCATGATTCGTTTGCTGATGGCAGTAGACTCTGCTTCCATTCCCTCCCCTCATAGCCATTGCTATTCAGATTGTTTCATATAATCTTCCAGAGTTAAAAGAAGTTCCACAAATTTAAAATAGAGGATGTGTGTAGACATACACACACACCTGTAAGTAATGTGACATATACTTTTATAATAAGGTGTTTTATACACTTACAGTTTGGGTTGCCTGAAAGAACATGAGGCTTAAAAATCTTTAAAAGTGGTGGGTTTTTTTCTGGTCTTGATTTGGTGCCTTAATTTTTGGAGGTGTTTCCTTCCTGCAGCTGCCATCAGCTGGGATTGATGCATTCATGGAATATCTGAAAATAGTGGAGGTCACAGAGTGCCTTCCTGATTAGAGTGTGCACTTTTATTTTAGTATGTTCTATGTAAATTGCGATGGAAGAAGGGAAAGACGTATTTTGTAGCATATGGAGAAATCATCTATGCATTTGGTCCTTGAGAGATCAATAGGCTTGTCTGTGCTTTGGGAGCAGCTTGGAACCTGCAGCCTTTGCCTGGCTTGAACAGCAGTAAACCCTTACTAGCAGAATCACCATACATCTATTACTCANGTCTGTGCTTGGGAGCAGCTTGGAACCTGCAGCCTGTGCCTGGCTTGAACAGCAGTAAACCCTTACTAGCAGAATCACCATACATCTATTACTCCTTGCCTAAACTTAAAATCACTCCTGCAGTACCTTTGTATTGGTTGCTGATTCAAAGCTTTTTCAGACGTATAAGCAAGACATAACCATTAAAGGAAAAATAGAGCAGATGTTAGAGAGAATTTTCCAAATTTATTCAGCATTCTTTGAAAAACTAGATGCATGTTAAACGTCAAGATTTTATATAAGGACTTTTTTCTTTTTTTAACAGAGTTTTCCTTCTTCGATCCCAATGATGCAGCATGCCAAGAAATACTCTTCGACCCCAAAACATCAGTTTCTGAATTGTTTGCTATCTTAAGGCAGTGGGTTCCACAGGTCCAGCAGAATATTGATATTATTGGGAATGAGGTGAGATACAAATAAAGATCCTTGAGTGCTCTCAATGTTAAATACTGTGTTGACAGTGAATAAAACAGTTCCTTCAGAAGCAGAATTAATCATAAATGCAGGTACAGTTTCTGCCTTCTAACAAGTAGTGACTGATCATACCTTGTATTCCACATGTTGTCAGCTTTTACTTGGAAAAAGAAAGATGATGGATAAAATTCAGTACATTTGCATAGATGGTATAAACAATGTTTCTCTCAAGGCAATTGTGTTGAGACCCTTCACCTTGTGTTTGTTTCCCACTTAGCAGTAATCCCAAACTCCAATATATGAATTTACTGTTGAAGCCTGACCTTAAGGGCAATCTTTCCTAGGCACAAAATGTGTTTCTAGTATTTCCATACTACTTTATTATTTTTTTCTGGATTACAGGTTTTTCTGGACATGTGGGGAAGTGAAGATTAACCCTACCATATTGTAACTGAGGCCTTCGTTTTGGGGGTGTGTGGGAGTGGGGTGGGTAGTTGTTGAGACATCAGAGAACAAAGGGAGAGCCTCATAAATCATTTTCCCATGCAGTTAACTGCTTTTTAGCATGTGAAGTATATGTTAGAAGCAATATAAAGTACTTTTTAAATCTGTAAATAATGAAGGTTAATTATAATGCTGTTTATTACATTTCTGTGTGTTGCTCAGTTCTGCAGTTGAGTCTGTTCTGGTAGGCTTCTTTGTTGCTAGCCCTTGCAATGAATCCAGGAGTCAATATAACTGAAGTAACTAAGGAAATCGTAGTGATGTCAGAGATATGCCAGAGCTAAAATGTGCTTGTTTTCCACTTGCCTGTCAGATCATTAAAAGGGGTTGCAATGTGAATGACAGAGATGGACTGACTGATATGACTCTCCTGCATTACACTTGCAAATCAGGGGCTCATGGCATTGGTGAGTAAAAAAGGAAGTCGTTATAGATGTAAAAACCTAATTGACTCACATAAACTAATCCCACTGACTGTTACAGAATTGTTCCTTGCAGTAGATTCTTTTTTTAGTGCATGGTTTTTTCTCTTGTAGCGACCGTGAGCAAGGAAGGTGCAGATCTGCAGCTGTAGCCATGGGGAGCAAGCTGAGTTAGTGGTGTAGTAGTACCAGCTTAAACAGATACTTCATGTAGCAAAGGCAGTTTCAGACTGAGATGCAAGCTGCAAGTTTGATCTAGTTTTTGCTGTAGTTTTCTTACAGCAGAACATTCAGGCAACTGGCTGTTCTTTCTGTTTTGTTTCTTTCACCCTGTTCATGTCAGAAGAGAACAATAAACTTCATTGGCATTATTATGGTCACAAATACTGGAAATGAGAGCACACTTAACTCTGTTTGAGCACCCCTGTTAACTTTTCTATGTTATGTTACTTTTTTGTTGACCTGAGCCCACTTCTCCTCTGAGTTTGAGAGAAGTCTGGCATAGGTCATCTTCCCTGGTGTTGGCAGATCTTTTAACATAAACTTCAGCATTGTGATGTGCAATTCTTTTTCTTCTGTCAGATACTAAAACTCATGGGTTTGATGGCTGACACAGTCCTTATATTCAAGAAAAACAGATAGTGGTATTATACACTAGAGATTTCAGCCCTTTATGATAGAGGGCAAAGATTTCTGTATCCTAATCCTGAAAAGAAAGGCATAGTAATACTTCTGCTCTGAGTTTGAAGGGTTTCATGTACATTTTGTGTTGCACATAAACATGTGTGTTTTTTCAGGTCAAATAAATAAACCACTAATTCATAATTTGCAAAAATTACCCTGCAGGTGATGTTGAAACTGCTGTAAAATTTGCAACACAGCTCATTGATTTGGGTGCTGACAGCAGCTTACGCAGCCGCTGGACAAATATGAATGCCTTGCATTATGCTGCCTACTTTGATGTTCCAGAACTGATCAGTGTTATTTTGAAAAATGCAAAGCCAAAAGGTAGGCACTGTGACCTTTGTTTCATGTAGTTGTCCATCTTTTGTAGACCCTAAGCTGATGTATAGTGGTCTGTAAGTGTGGTGTTCATTTATCCATTACACGTAAATAATTTCTTAATCTTTTATTCAGCCTCATTGGTTCATTTTTCTCTTAACCTAGTTTTTAGTGGTTTACTGTACTGTTTCCATTGCTGGTTTTTAAACCTGAGCTTTGTACAAGACAATAGAAGTTTCAAATACACTGGAAAGCACACAGGTTAATCTTAAGTTATTGAGAACTAAGAGAATATTTGCAGAAAACCAAAGGTACAACTATTCTGGTAAAATCTTGTGTTTTTTAAGGTTGCTTAAACATTGAGAAGTGTGTTTGAGATGTGGGGAGAAGGTTAAAGGAGTAGTGCGGATTTGGCAATTGCATGTAGCAAACCTGTGACTGAGGCAGTTTTGACATGCTCATTTTTCCCATTTCTCAGCTATGTAGAAGATCTGTTTAAGGAACAATTTGACTTCAGTGTTTGGCATAAAACACCTTTTGGAATGATACTGTGAAGGATTGGTAATTGGAGCCCTATTTATACTAATGCAAAGGGAAATAGAGAAATGGTTCTGAACCAGAACTGTTTGTTTCTAATTTGGTCAGGACAGCAAAACCAGTAAGCAACTTTATCACTAAAATCATACAAATGTGAATTTGTTCTGCTAAATATCCTTCTGATTGTGCCAATTAGCAAAAGAATTTTTTATCTAGGGACTCTGTCTTAATAGTTTGAAAAGCAAGGCTTTTAGAGTACCCAAGGTTTGCTTACCAGATCTTGAATCTCCATGGAAGTGATTGTTAAGCAGCGCTGTTACTGGTGTGACTTGCTTAGGAGGTGGCAAGTGTGGGTTGGTAACAAAAGACAAGATCAGATTGCACAGTAGTTAAGTCCACATCACATTTCAACAGCCTGGTCTCCATAATTTGCATCAGCAGTTTAGGTCTCCTTTCAGACCTTATTTGCATTCGGTGTTCTCCTGTGCAGTTCGCACAGAAGGGGTGGGACTTGCTCGGATTTCCAAGGAAACCACTCTGGTTAAATGTCTCGGCAGTTGGCAATTCTTGGATAAGCAGCTGATGTTTTTTATCTCAGGAAATACATAAAATTATTTGCCCTGTGACATGGAAACAATGGATAGTCTGAATTAGTAGAATAATTTTAGCTCCATACTTCATCAGGCAGTTTGCAGAGAAGGAAGAACATATGTAGAAGGAGAACATGCTTTGGATGAATCCATACTGAACTGGAGGAAAAATGGCTGTTAATATATAAATAACTTTTCAAGACAGTGGTGTGCTGACTCAGAGACATCCATTGTGAAGCACAGGTGTTTCCTTTTGATTTACTGCAAAACTGCTTTTTTTATGATGCTCTGTAGTTAAATTTTTCATACAGATTTACTCCTCAGTTGTTACAGGAGAGAGCTAGGTTGATCTTGGATTTTTAGAGGTTTTAAATACAAAAATTATATATTATTTTCCTTTAGATAGTTTGGGGGTAGTTACCAGGTAACATTTGATATTTGTCTTTCTTTCTGTCACCTCTGCTATGCCTACTTAGATCAAAGCTGTAAGAGAACTGTTCAGAAAATCTAAGCATGAATCTAAACATGCAAGTCTGAGGAAGTCAGAGTCTAACTCAAAAAACCAAACCACACATCAGTTGTTTTTCAAAATAGGAGTACATGCAATGTTGCTGGCCCAGTAGCTGATGCTACTGACCAGTATTTCTGCAGATTAGTTTCTATGCGTGCAGAAAATATTTGACTGTATTCCATAGAAGTTTCAATGACTATATACAGCTCCTCAGCTTCTAGCTGGTTTTTAACTGGTAATGTCTTCTGACCTTTGGTATATAAAGGGTACATCTGCAGTAGCTCTCATTATTACTTGAGGCACGTGAATGCAGTCTTTTTTCATGTTTGTGTTCAATCAGTGCAATTGCAAAACTGTTAAATTCTGATTGCAAGTTTGTTACCTTTGATCTTTATAAAATTGAATCAATTTTATTAGTATATATGAACTTAACGTTGATACAGACTATACAGACCTATATAACTGTGTATCTTCTATGTATGTTGATGTTTTATTTGTTCATTTAGTGTAACTATATAAGGATATTGATGCAGTTGGGAGGTACTTTGTTTATGGCATTGTGAGAGGGGCTAGTGTTTTTTGGGATGGAGGCTGAAACTGGAAAATACGAGGAGACTCTTCAGCCCTGAGGTAGAAAGTTTTATGTTCCTCACTGGTATTTCAAATTGGAACATGATTGCAAATACTTGTGGTCTTTTGGTTTGTGTATTAAATCAGCTGGCATTTTTAATTAACAGTCCTATACCTAATTGACTCAAAATGACATCTCTCTTGTACAATTTAAGAGAGAAGCCTCAGANCAGTGCAAAACCCTTCAGAGTGCGATTCTTTGAAAACAAAGAAATTATAACAATCACTAGCTCTTACTTCATTCTTGGCCATTATAATTAAATCAGTGTAAAACAGATGTATAATCAGTTTTCCCTTGCCCTACTGCCTGCTCACAAAGGAAAACAACTGGTTGAAGATGCATCTCATTTTAATGTTTGACACCTAGAACCAATAAAATATAAATGTTTCTGAAACATTAAAACATTAATTTACTTGCCAACCTGAAGTTACTCACTTGTGAATCTTGGCACAGTAGATTGGGCATCCTGAGTAGTAGCAACTTTGCAGTTAAGCCATCAGTATTAAAAAATGAGTGAAAGTACATGCTGATCTTCCAGGCTGGTTCGTGGTGTGAATAAACAGATGCAAATAAGGTTGATATTCTATGTAGAATTACTTGTCATATGCATGTGGTACATAAATAATGGTGTGTCTGTGTAAATGCTAACATAAACTGTAAAAATGAATGTCCTTGAAAGGAATCTGTAGGGGGAAATGTTCATGTAACAGACTTGCATACCTCACATGTGATGTTTAATTGCAGATGTGGATGCCACCTGTAGTGATTTTGATTTTGGAACAGCTTTGCATATTGCTGCATTTAACCTATGCACAGGAGCTGTCAAGTGTTTACTGGAACATGGAGCAAATCCTGCCTTTAGGGTAAGGAGTTAGGTTGTGGATTCACCAGAAGGTGTAAAAGGTACCTGGAAAAACTGAGTAGTCTGTCCAGGATTTTGATTAGCTGAAAGTGTGCTACATGGAGTGAAAGTGCCTCAGAAAAAGATATTTGCAACTCATAGGAGATGATTTTGTGTGCTTTGTCTTACTTGTGAGTTGAAATTTGTATTTTTGTGTAATGGTCTAGTTCATTAGTTCAAATACCTTTCAAGAGGTTCTTCTGTTTGTTGTTTGAGCTTTCATTATTATTACTCATGGGTGTCTTGAAACAGCTGAATCCCCACGGCAGTGGGGCATCTTTTCAGAAATGGAGGAGTGCAGTCTTTGCCCTCCAGAAGTGCAGTGTTGTCCTTAGCAGTGAGCCTGGTGTTAGCATGAGTAACTGAGAAAGCACAAACATCACCTGCTCTGCTTAGTAACTTAATAGTAGGCATAGATTATAGTGCAAAGTGTTGCTTTATGTGTCTAGTGACATCTTGGGTTTTGATTGAGTTTTGTGTTTCATTTGGGTGTTTGTTGTTTTGTATGGTATTTTTTGTTGTTTATTTTTTGGGGGGGAAGCTTGGTAAGTTTTTTTATTTTTGCAAAACTAGTATCTCAGTTCTCCATTTTCAAAAGCAGGGGTTATTTAAAATGAAAAATCATAGTTGTTTTAAGGGTACTCAAAAGTCATTATTTTCTGTAGCACTGTTGGTGTGAAATCTTCTGGAACATTATTGTCCATGATACTCAATCTAGATCTCTTAAAAAATGGTGGGTTTCTTCTTTGTCTCTTCATTCAGTGTGCATGAATCTGTCTCAAGTTCTCTGGCTGCTGTATGTTTAGGAGTCTGTTGTCACAGGGAACTCTGCTTTGTAGTTGCACAAACATTCTGAGCTGGCAGAGGTGGCTGTGCCCTTGAGAAGGGAAATCCTGAGCTTCCCCTGAGCTTCCACTTTGCCTTCTTGCCACTGCTCTGCCCCTGCTTTGTGTTGGCACAGAGGTTTGCAGGGCACCTGGTGGGCTGAATTGTGGGACTTGCGTGACCAAAATAATCTCTAATGTCATGACTTCAAACTCCCCACTCAACTTCAACCCAACTATATCCTATTTTTAAGGTAGTGTGATTTTTACTTACAGAGTGATTGGAGATTTTTAAGGAATGNTTTTAAGGAATGATGGGTGTTGAATTGCTCAAGCCTGCAATAAAATTTTGACTAGAGACAGTGTGTAGAGTTTGATCATTTGGGAACAGCAGTGTAAATTCTGAGTAAGGATTTGTACTTTTCTAGCTTTGAGATGGATTGAGAGGGAGCTCAGGAAACACTGAACTTGTAGTCTGTTTTGAAGGGACCAAAACAAATGCAGTCTTACTCTGCATCATTCCTTCTGGTAATGTCCAAGTCCAGGGGCTCACCTGAGACAAATCTGGAAGACTGCAATGATTATTTTTCTACAGACACGAAAATAGACAGACAGCTGAAGCTCCACACCAGTGACTTTGCTGAAGAGTGTAGGTAGAACTGTCCCTGGAGCAACCTGACAGTACCTGCTATCTGGGCAACTGGCCTGGAGTTGAGGTTAACTCCAGGGGAGCTGGTACTCCAACAACTTGTCCTGTCACGTAGGACATGCAGGGAATCACGATCACAGCTCTCTGGGAATGGGACATGTTTGGAAAGGACTATCCTTAACCCATCTCTCATAGGATAGTCTGTGTCTAGATAAACCTGAACAGATTTATTTAGGTACTCATGTGAACCATCACATTTGCATATTATATACATGCAACATACATAATTAAATTCCCTCTTGTATTTGGAATGAGCCTTACCAAGGAGCAAGCTATCTTCTGGGTAAAGATAGATTCTTTGGGAGGAGTTAGCATTTTGGTATATACCAGAAGTCTGCCTTGCTTTCCTGACTCTCTGTTCAGGTACGCAGATACACACAAGTATTTTGTTTCAGGTATTCCAAGTCCCAATAATGTTCTTAAATTTGAAAATGTTGGTTACTTGTCGGTTTCAACAATTAGATGCTTACATGCTAGCTAATCTATCCGAGGATGTTTTGGCATCCTTATTTGCAAATGTGGATTTTTTTCATAGTTGTTTGTATTCTAGGAAAAACATCTGATCAAGACGATTAAACACTTCATAAAATGCTGTGGTTTCACATGATCAGGTTTATCTTGTAACAACATTAAATCCTGTGCTATTCTATGTTTCTACAGAATGACAAAGGGCAGATTCCAGCAGATGTGGTTCCTGATCCAGTAGATATGCCACTGGAAATGGCAGATGCAGCAGCCAGTGCAAAGGAAATCAAGCAGATCCTGCTGGATGCAGTGCCTCTCTCATGTGACATCTCCAAAGCCATGATTCCAACCTATGACCACGTCACAGGCAGGGCCATGCTTTTATCACTTGGCCTGAAACTGGGAGATCGTGTTGTTATTGCAGGACAGAAGGTACAGCCACCAACCTGGTGCTACTCTCATAATTCCTGGAGAGTCCATTTATTTACCACTTGGAGATGTTCTTCAATTTGAGGGTCTGAAATGCTTTCTGGAAGGTGTGATCTCTGGATGGCAGCAAGGAACTGGCTATGGAAAGTAATAAGCTGAAGAGTTGTGTGGTAAAATCATTATTATGAAAAGCAGTTTAGACAGGCATAGGCTGCATTTTGTGTCTTTAAATGGTTTTAAACAGTCTCCTATAGTACATCAGCATGGCTCAGCTTTTATTAATGTTTTTGGTGTCACATCAAAGTGATGGTAAAATTCACAAATTACTTTGTGAGTTGCCCAGCTTTGTTAGGAATGTGCATTTGTGAAGTACTCCTGATAGTTTCCAGAAGGCAGGGAAAAAGCCCTTCAGTTCTGCTTAGCCTACAGTAACCCAATTTTACTGGTGCAATGCAGTTAAAATCTTTGAAGCAGTACTGTGCCAACAGGGTTGTTACATGGTTCTGTGGAAGTATAAGGATGTAGCTAATAGAGGTCCAGCTCAAATGTGAATAGCTTTTTAGAAGCTACCACGATGGCCACCTTTCTAAAAATATATTTGAAAACTATAACATTAATACTGCATTCAGTATTCAAACTTTTTATTTGCTCTGATAGCAAGGGATATAAGTGCTAGAAATCTTTTAAAGAAGTACTTTTTTCCTGGTAAATATTGAAAGCATTTGTGAGTAAAATTTTATATTTGAATAGCTTTCACTTTAATAGCTTTCCTAATATAACTTCAGATTTTTAACTGTCACAACTGAAATGTTCTAAAGTGATCTCCAGCAAGAGTGTGAAGCAGCTTCCATTGTGTATTTTAATTTGGTGTATTCTTGAAATTGGGTCAGGGAAAGCAAAGGAATCACTAGCTATGCAGAAGGCATTTTAACTGAAGTATGTACAGAAAGCCACTTATTCTTTAAAGAAAGAAGTTGCTTTATCAGAAATCACAGTGGTGGTGAGGGGTGATAATGTAAGTGCAAGTTAATGGAGGCTTTAGAGCAAAAAAGTGATAAAATTGGTGCTCTTGTGTATCTTTCCTCTAAGTAAGGCCCACAGAATGATTTGTGCTGTAATGTGCTGACTGTGCATGGATAGAGCTGCCTGGGTTTGGTTACTTTTATTGTTCTAATTGATTATGCTGCTGCAGTGTTTTTTAAGAAGTTGTTGGAAGCTGGTTTTGTGCTGCCAAAGGCCAGCAGGGCTTTGCAGCCAGCTTGTTTTTCGTTAAGTGAGCCAAATCTGTTCTAGAGCAGGTGGGAAGAAGGAATGTGATTGTGCTGTTTGAACTTCATTTCCACAGCAGCTTTCCTCCCTTCCTTCCTTTGTGTGCAGGAGCTGGTGTGCAGTGCTCCCACATTGCTTCCCACCCCTTTTTTCCTTTGCCTGAATGGAGAAGTTGTTCTCAGCCCTGCCTTCCCCTCCCTCTCGATACTCCTAAATTCCTGCAGGGTGGAGCAAAAGTGGAAACAGGATGATGAAAATGATGCCCCGTTTTTAGCCTTCTCCTGCATCAGTTCTCATTCTGGAATATGTAAGCTGGGATGAGGGCACTTGGAACAGCAGCATTTTTTTGAGCTATATTTAAGAGTTCCTATTGTCTTTCCTGCTTCTGCAGTCTCCTAATATGTCAGCTTTAATGAAGCTTGAGAGCCAAGCACAGTAGATGCCAGAGGGAGAATGGATTCCTCTCTTGACTCCTACTGCTGTCATTCCAGTTGTCTTACAGGGTAGGAAGCTGTGTAAGCAGGTGTTTGTGTGTACATGACTGGGGCCCCACAGCTCCACCAGCTCCTGCTCTGCTGGATTGAGTGTCCATTTGGATCACATCTGATGAAATGGGAGTGCAGGGAGACCAGCAGCTGGGAGAAAACTGCGCCTGCTCCTCTCGTGTGAGAGAGCCCCTGCTCGTTGCTTGCACAGGTCCTCGGGCAAAATTTGAGCTGCAGCTCTGCCATCTCCCACCTCCAGTTTAAGATGCTGGCTGATCTCTGTGCTCAGTAAATAGTAAATGCCCTTTGGCTGGTGCCTGGAAAGTAAGTGGAGGAATTGTAGGAATCTGTGGTGCTGCTTGGCTGAACTTCCTCTGGCTGAATTTGATCTCTGTGTCGGTAGCTAAAAGGTCTCAGTCTAGATTAGTGTGGCATACCTGCCTATAACAATCAAGTATAAAGGAGATCTTCAGCATAAGAGAAGAGGCTCTGGGTTGTGTTTCTTTCTTTACAGACATTAGGAAAGAGTAGCTGGAAGGTTTTATAGTAAAAAAAATTGTTTCTATCTGTTTACTCTCTAAGGGTTGGATTAAACAATAGAGGCATAGTGTAAAATGAATTAATGTTAAGGTCATATGAGATGAGCAAAACTGAGAAACTGAAAGATCAAAGTTTATTACTAAAACTAATTTAAAAATCAAATATAAAAAGGAATTTAAATCAATGTTAAATGCGTCTCTTGTAGTTATTCCTCCCCTGTTTGGTTGAAGTGTGTGAGCTTATAATGTATATTTGCAGAGAATGAGGTCAGACAGCAAGACTGGTCTGTCTTGATATTCTTCATATGCTTATCTGCTCAGAATTCATAGTATATATTGAAGCAACAGCAAATGTTTAAAACATTTGCTGGCTTTTAAAATTTTGTTTAATCATAAGGAGGAAATAGAAAAGTTATGAATCTTTTCCAAAGAAAAAATTAATTATACTCTCAAGTTCACCCTTGAACCTTTGCTAGATATATATAGAAAAATATATATACTTGTATGTATGTATTTATGCACACACAG
>VZTT01000159.1:43985-56349 GCA_013400855.1 Buphagus erythrorhynchus
CCAAATATCCATCAAAACAATTCTGCAGTTCTCCTTTTACCTGTTTATTAAGTGTCTCAGGAATTGTACAGTTTTATCCATTTTTCCACGCATCCAGTAATCTGCAAGTCTGTCAAATTGTTTTTGTACATGACTTTCTTGTAAAATTATTGTTACTTGTTAGGGTGTGTATATTTAATTGTATATATTCTTTTTATAGGCCTAAATAGGGCAAAAAGAGACAGTGCTTCTGAAAACAACTTTCTGACTGCTAACAGAGGAAAAACTGTGCCTGCAAAAGATGGTAATGAAATAATTTTTATTTTTTTTTTAACATCTTAAGAAAAATTCTCTGTATGGTAGAGTCAGTATTATTGCTGCCTATCTCTGCCAAAGTCCTGTATCTACACTACAGAGAAAAAGTTGCCAGGCAATTCAAGTCCCAAGTAGGTTGTAGGTATTTAGTTTTCTAGCAGCAAAGTAATTTGTATGGATATTTGGCTGGTGTTCTGTGTTGGTTTGGTAACCACTTCTGTCCGAATACTTGGGCAGGAACGTAGAAAAGCCCTTAAAGCTGGCTCTTAGTAAATGATCTTGCAGAGGATCTGCAGAATTACCAGCTGAGGTTTCTGAGGGAGACCTTTTGCCCTGTATTGTTGCTGCCTAGATTTTAATATTCGGTCAGCATTTTTTTCTTTCCTCTATCTGTGTGTTCATGCTTCTGTAATAAAGTGTTACCATCTAAGAGTGCTTAACTGTGTTGGTATTGTATCATGGCAGACTCACAATAACAGGCTTCCAATATGAAAAGTGAAACTAGCTAAAAAGAGTGCCTTTTGCATGTGAATTACTCTCTGTAATTATCTAGTTTCACAATTGGATAACAACTTCTACCACAGCAGTACTTTGCTGAACTTGAAACGCAAAGGGACCTCACTTTCAGCTGTCTTGCACAAACTCAAAAAGTTGTTTCCTTTGAGGTTTTGTCTATAAAATCATAGTATAAGTGTTGGTAAAAGCAAACATCTTCATGGCCTCCTTTGGACTTGCTCCAGCAGGTCTGTGAAGGAAAGTATCTTTTTATATCTTCTGTGAGTGAACAGTTATGAATTCAGAGAGAGTTCAGAAAAGACAACAACTGGATTTATAAAACACGACTTAGGAGTAAAGACTTCGAATTTGTGACTGTATGATTAAAAAGACAGGAGATGAAAACTGGAAGCTTTGGAATACAAAGGATAGTATAACCATGCATATGTAGTGGGGGTAAAAAAAACATGATCTAAACTGGTGATGACTGAGGTTTCATATTGAGGGGGGAACCCTTTAACACTAGAGACAATTGTGTGGTGAAATACACTACTGAGGAAGTCTTGAGATCTCCCTGATGGGAGGTTTTTAGGAACAGGCCAAATACTCAGCTGTCAGGAGTGTTATAACAAATAATTATTTTGCCTGAAGGAAAAGGAATCAATTACACAGCCTGCTGAAGTCCTTTCTGCTCTTCCTTCTCCCACCCTGTGATTTCTGACAAAATGAAGTATCTCAATGACAGGTTTAGTTGGAGCCGTTTTTGTTTCATCCCTGTAAAAATGGTGGTCTGACCTCCAGTGAATCCATCCCTGGACTGGCTTCTAAATTGGACTTAGAGCATGTTTGCACACTTGTGTTTATACCTCGGATGTGGAGTCTGTTTAGTCACTATTTAGTCAGTAATTTGCATTTTCTTCATTGTAGCATAGCTGCAGTGAGTATCTCAGAGTCTTCAGATTTCTGTCCTCAGCTTTTGTTTGGACCCACTGCCTTTGCCTTTCCTCAGTTCTTTACTGTTTTGCAAAATTGGAGAATGAAATTACTTTGAACAAACTAATGTCTATATCAAGCTATTTGCGAAAACTAATGGATTAAGCTTCTCAAAAGTATGTAAAGTTTGATAAGCAATAGCATCTTAATTTTTCATATTGATGAGGCATAGATGTGTTTTGCTGTACCCTGCCTTATTTTGGGCAGAAGGGGTTCAGAAAGGGGAGAAGAGGAAAAGCCTTGAATAGGAAGCAGGAAAGATGAACATAAGTCTTACTGGACAGTTTAGACTTTAGGGTTTGCAAATGGAGCTAAGTGATTTATTTTCCATTCTTGTTTTATAGTACAGATTTTAATATTAATACAGTATGTAATGGAATATAGTAGGCTTTAATCCAGGCAATAATTCACTCACATAATATCACCTTCCTTCCACTTCTCATCAAATCTTTAGTAGGCTGGATGCTGAAAGGCTGGTGGTATGATCTCTTACTACTAAAGCTCATGTGTTTTAATAAATGTGCTTGAGACTGTTTAGATGAACTTTCATAGAATGATAAAGATGGGCTTTTGGAGACCTCTTCTAGCACTCAGCTATCACCATATTCCCAAGGCAGGGTCATGTGCACCCGTGTCATTCCTGACAGGTGTTTGTGCAAACGCTGTATAACAAGGTCTAGCTTTGGCTCTTTACTTTGTATTCTGCCCTCCATGAAGAGCAGATAACTTCCATATTACAAAAGTTTTCCTTTCTGCTTGATCTGTCCTTTTCCAAAATACAGTCCCTGAAGGACAACTTTCATTTATGCCTTTAGGTTTTCCTGGGTACAGCAGCTCTTCCTCTTCTGCTGCCTCCTTGGAAGGCAAACGGAATTACTCCAGGAAGAGGAACTCAACGAGCAGCAGTAAAAAGGCCCTGACTAGAGTGTCTTCTGCCTCATCTAAGATTAGTGCTGGTATGGTCTGTTGTGTATTTTCACAGGGGGGAGTTCACTGCTGCATTAAGTACATAGGTAGAACTACTTGTGTTGTTTCAGAATCTGAGATAGTTTGAGAAAGATAGTTGTGAAGTAGTTTAAAAATAAACCTAAGTTTGGCAACTTTTAGAAAGATTTTTGTAGCATCTTCAAGATGCAAAGTGTATTTATAGTTGGTCACTACCTTTTCAGAGTAGAGAAAAGGCTGTAGTCCAGTTTTTATGCTGGCACAAAGCAAGTTTTTTCCTAAGCAAAATTTGTGTTGCCATGTGTTGGAGGTACACTGGGTTAGAGATACTGTGTTCACTAATCAGTTGGCTTGCTGTTGAAAACTTTCTTAAAGTTTTAATCTCATTAATTTCAGATCTTGTTCTTTTGACCAGGGCTGTATAGTTCCCCAACCACGAGGAAAAATGCTCTTGATGGAGAAATCCAGGTTGGGGACAGAGTACTGGTAGTGGGACAGAGAACAGGCACTGTTAGATTTTGTGGGACAACAAAATTTGCACCAGGTATGTGCAATGCTCTGTGTATGTTGTCAAATCAGTATGGAATAGCTTACATGTAAGCATATGAATGGAAATCCATCTTTTCCCCTCACTTCTTCCAAAAGAATTCTAAATTTAAATTGGTTTGTTTCCAAGTTCTTTCTCTCTCTCTCTCTCTCTCCCCCTCTCTTATCTCTCCCTTCCCCCCTCCTATGTTTCACTGAGTATTTTTTACTTTAATACAACTGTCAGGAAAAAATAATGGTTTAAAAAATGACTTCTACTTGTCTACTATCATGACTGAAGTAGGAGAGGTACTTGGATGGTGAAGTTGTAAGTATTACAGAATCACAGAATATTCAGATTTTTAAGGGACCCCCACAAGGATCATAGAGTCCAGCTTCTTAACAAAGTTTTCTGAAAATCCTCAGTTTAGTCTCCAAAGGGGTATATAGTTTATTGCATTTACTCCTCACTTTTTGTATTAAGGCTTTTTGACACAGCTTGTCTCTTGCAATAGTGGCACTCTTATGTCATGTCCCAGTCTCATTTCTTAACTTATTGGCATCTTTAGGAGGGATTAATTGTGGACATTAAAATTTTAACTAACAAACCTTTAGGTCACAAGATCAATAAAGTTGCAAATATCTCAAAAAGCCCCAACCCCTACCACCGTTTTCTCACCCTTCTCCCTTTCTGCTTCTCCCTCCCCTTGCTGAAAACACTTTGCAGTGAAGCCAAGCACTGTCAAAGGCAGCAGTTGTTCTACATTGTAGAAATTAATTTCCAAATCCAATACTGTAACCGAATTTATCTTCTCTGTGGCCCTGTCTATAATCTCACTGCGAGAGTAACGCAGAAGCAGTTGGTGAGTGTTGGTGTGAGTATCTGGTTTAGGTGAGGGCTGTGTGGTTGGTAGGTGATTGGCAATACTCTGACACTGGGTGGCATCAGCATGTAAAAAACCCCGTCAGGATGCAAGGTCATGGTACAAGCTCTGTACTTGTTTCATCCTTGCCCAGTTCCCCAGTTTCACTGTAGGCAGCCCTTGCTCAGGTTTTACCCCCTCAGCTTACTGCAGTTGACTTGAATGTCATCACTCTTTGTGTTGTTGCTGCCAAAGTGATCAGGTAGAAAAGGGCTGTTTCCCACATACACTAACAACTGTGAAATCAGAAAGCTGCTTTGCAGTGTTAAGTCTCCTCCCTCCTGCTTTAAATCAGGAACATAATTTTTTGGAGGAAAACATGCTATTGTAAGAGGTGAGGATGGAAAGATGACAAATCATCACCATATGCTAACCCAGTAATTTATAGAAAATGTAACAGATGCATGTTTAAGTATTTCAGTTCTAATGTGTATCAAAGCTCTGGAAGTTACCCAAGGTTTGTTCCTTTTGCTGCAATGCAGATCTTTATTTAAAAATGGGAAGGGGAGAACTTCTGATACACTGAGCCCTTCTAATTCATAAGCTGTCATTCTTCAGCTTCTTTAGCTGATAATTAGAACTGGTTTTATCCTGTGTCTTAGTACCAAGTGACTTGAATTAAATTCTGAATCTTCTGGGGATGGATAGCATAAGGACTACTAATGGAGTATGAAATTTAGCACCTTTGTGTAATTAGCTCACATTTATCACAGGTTATGAATGATCAAGCTCATTAACATCTTGCTGCCTATTCAGTGTTCTGTACGAGATTAATTGATGGCCAGTTCCAATTCTTGCACCCTTTTCTTGATATCACACAACCAACCTTGCAATTTGTGTTAATTATAACTTCCTAAATGGAGAGAAAGAACAAATTAATATCAAAACTTTAATTTAACTGTTGATGATCTCAGATGAGGCATAAACCATGTGATCAGAGGACTGAAGAGGGAAATGTGAAACAGCAGTGTTGCTCCTTGCTGTCTCCTTCTTGTCCAATAGCCATTTATGCTCAGTAACATTCTATTTGACTTTAGTGTATATATATCCATACACATATATGTTCCTCAACTGTTTTACCTTCTTTGTATTAATTAAAATGTGAAGAATTTTATTGAAAGCATATAAAAATGCTGAGATAATTAGATTTATTAGGGTATAATTTTTGTGTAACTGTATATTTTATAATGTTCATATTTACTATTAGCATATTGACATTTTCTGACTAGAAACTGTTTTCCTTGATGTGGGTGAATGCCAGCTGTGCCAGTGGAGAAAAGCCTGTAGTGCTTTGTTCAAAATGCCTTGATTTTACTGTTTTGCAATGTAGGGTTCTGGTGTGGAATTGAATTGGACAAGCCCCATGGGAAGAACGATGGCTCTGTGGGAGGAGTGCAGTACTTCAGTTGCCTTCCTAGATATGGCATATTTGCACCCCCATCTCGTGTACAGAGGTGAGCACTGAAGCTCTTGTCATGTTTGGGTTGCCAGAGGATTCTTAATACATTTCCAATGTGAAACAAATTTTTTGAACAGATACAGAATATACAGATGTTTTCTTCTGCAAATGGAAGTTTGTAACCTACATTAAAATCTGGTGGTTTTAGATCAGCTTTTTGAAAGCAGAGTGTAAAACTGGAAATGCATCTCTCCCTGTTTCTCTTGCAGCTACCTCCAGTATTTTTATTCCAGGGCCTCTGATAGTCTGTGTTCATTAAACCTTACTTTCATGACCCAATCCTGATGTGTTCTGCTAAATTCAGTTACAAAAGCAAATTGCCCTTGGACATGACTGGAAATGCACTTTCTATCCCAGCTAACTGAAGAGCTGAAGAGTATCCAAAAAGCTTTCTGATTGCTTGTAGTATTTTCCTTAGGTTCCAGGAAGAACATCGAAGGAGTTCTGTACTCTTTCCTCCTATATTTGTCTGTAGTTACCCTGCCAGACATGTTCTTGCTTTTATTTCTCTGAATAAGCCAGCTCAGGCTAACTGTTAAAACTTGCCTCAGAATCATACCTGCTGTCTCAGTGGGTGAGAGGCAAGTAACTCAAATACACTGACTTGCTCCAGGCACTTCTTGCACAGCAGCCTGAGTGCAGCAGGAATGTTGGTGTCTCTTGGGGGCAGATGGAGAAGGAAAGAATCAAAACCTCATTAAAATTTGACAAGAAGCCAGTAGGTTTGTTCAGAGTTGAGTTGAAATGACCTCTTTATTGTGTTACTACTTTTCAGACTAACAGGTTCTCTGGACTCTCTCACAGAGACTTCGTGGAGTAAAGTAACTCACACTTTTCCAGGTAGGAGTGTGAGACTCTGGGATTTGGGTGAGGCAGCCCCCACAGGCCCTGCTCTGCAGCCAGAACCATCTGCACAAAGCCAGCTTCTCCAAAAGCACAAGAGATTTTCAGGGACCCCAAATGCCAGCCAATAGTCTGGCTGCTCCTGTCCTAAAAATGTAGCCTGCAGAAGGAGCTGTGGAGTACTGTGTTGTTTTTAACACTCTACTGGCAGAAAGAATTACGCCAGTTACGGTTGTTGGCAGTCTTCCCTTACTGTTAATATTGCATTCTAATCAGAGAGAAAGGGAAATGGAACCTGCTCTGTAATACAAATTGAGATTGATGAAGAGATCAGTAGGGGGATGTCCCTATGAAATTACTAAAACTTATGTGAGGTACTTGAAGTTGTTGGTTTTCTTTTCCTTAAGCTTTTTGTAAAAGACCTTCAAATTACCCTTGTTTGGTTTGTTTAATTTAATTTCTGTTCCCTCTGAAAAGCCAAACATAGGCATATATGAGAAGTTTCATCATTTAATTTCCAAATTAGAGGGGAGAATGTGCAGCAAATGTAGTGGAAGCAGTATAAAAAATACAAAGAATATGTGTTCATAAAGTTTTTTTTTTTTTTTTCCTCATGAAGTCCTACACAGCTTATTAATCTTTCCACTCAGGTTTTAGACGCAGTCTAAGCACCAATTCTGCATCTTCTCAAAAGGAGATAAACAGAAGAAGTGCCTTTGTTAGGTGAGTGTTATGAGTTTCAAGTGCTTGGGTGAGCTGGCTGTTAGCTTTGCTCAAAAAACTGTATGCTCAAAATGCATATAGGACATCTAGACCTTTACATGTTCATTTTTTTCTTTCCAAAATGGACCAGTAGTACACTGTTTACAGTGAATTCAGGTTGGCATTAAAGTTGTTTTCCAATCATTCATTGCTGCATATTCTCCAAATTCTTGTATTTTCACACAGCTGGGTGAAGTTCAGAGGCTCTTGGCAAAGGACTTCACTTCTTCTGGTGATCCTGACTGACAGTTGTATATTAAAAGTTGTTTTGGTTAAGCTGTTTTAAACCCCAAACAAAATATTTTGTATGGCTTAATTTACCAGTACTATCACCTGCTAGAAATATTGTAGATCCTAGCATCGGGTGAAGGAAATTGCTTTTCCAGTACTTCAGGCTGCTGAGTGTAGCAGCCTGTTACTGTTATTTCATGGTTTGTTAGTGACATGAGATCGAACCCAGTTTTTCTAAAAACGGATTTGAGGATGTGTTTTTCCCCCCATGCACTTCCTTGAATTACAGATTTGCCCTGGATGTTTTATAACAAAAACATAGGCAGGACTTCTTTGGTTCATTTCCTTTTTCTCACTAGATCCAAGAGCTCTGTGTTGCGGCGCAGCTGGAGCAGCAGCACTGCAGCTGCCTCCGAGGGGCCCGTGAAGCTGCACGAGGGCTCCCAGGTCCTCCTGACCAGCTCCAATGAAATGGGCACCATCAGGTACATCGGCCCCACAGACTTTGCCCCAGGGATCTGGCTGGGGCTGGAGCTCCGCAGTGCCAAGGGGAAGAACGACGGCTCTGTGGGGGAAAAGCGCTACTTCACCTGCAAGCTGAACCACGGCGTCCTGGTGCGACCCAGCAGGGTCACCTACCGGGGGATCAGCGGCACAAAGCTGGTGGATGACATCTGCTGAGCCACGGTGTGCTCACACAGGATTTCTAAGCACATAACAGCCCCGCCTAGAATGCAAACTTATTTTGGAGTCTTTAAATCTGCATTTGCGTTTTACATATATAAGTATATATGTATGTGTGTGTATATAATATATATATATTTGATATAAATATATATATATATATAAAAATAGAGAGATAAAAAAGTGTTCAGTCATGTTAAGAAGTAAAACCACTGTTGAGTTTCTCTTACTGTAATGATCCTTGCCTGGAAGGTTATTAAAGCATCTTGGGTTTAAGATGCTGTATCATTTGAAAGCCATTAGCCATTCCAGTTGGAGAATAGAGTGTCTGCAGTGTTCTCTAAGGTTCCTGTGTGGTTCATGCACTATTTAGAGGGTTTTTCTCCATGTAGTAATGAACTGGAAATGTTTGTGCATTGCCTGCTTTTGACAATGGAGGTGGTTGATGGGTGACATTAGTCTGGTTCCTGGGCACTTTGTCAATTTCAATACCAGCTGCTAGCAATAAGAAAGGAGGGGGAAATAAAGCCAAACCTCCTCCCCCCCTTCAAACAGTTGTGGAGTATTTTTGCATTATATCATTCATCTCTCTCTTCTTCTTTCCCCCTCCTCTTCTCTTCCTCTCCATAATGCAGAAGGGCTGATAAATACAAGGATTTGCCCCTCTCCTGGTGAAGAGCAGCAATTAACTAAAAAAACCTTTAAAAAGCACAAATATGCTGCATGTCAGTCTGTACAGTAACAAGCACTTTTTGTTCTGCATTTGTAGAAGGAGCTACATACAAGATGCACTCTTTAAAGTAATGCACTTTGCACTCTCCTGAAGAGCTTTCCCTCATTTTTAGAGACTATTTTTTTGTTTGGGGTGCTGCAGGCAATGAGTATCACAGTTGTAAAATGCAAATAAATGCAGAGTGGAATACGCAATACCCGTAAATTAAGTCTGTATAAATACAGCAAGGTAATTCCTGCCAATGGTATGGAACAGATACAGGGTTTTCAAGCAAGCTGTTGTCATTATTTGATTAGTTTGTGATACATGTTTCTTTCTGTTTGCTTTGGAACAGTTTCCAGTATAATTTTTTGTAAGATCTTATGATGAATTAAGGATAATTTTAGGTACAGCACTGTAATGGGCCTTCATGTGACATCATTTGTGTACCAGCCTTTTAGAACAGCTAATCTTTTGTCCATGTTTTAAACATAGAATATATTTTAATTCCTCAGCATATGTAAACATTATCTTAACTGGATGGGTTTGTGTTCCAGAACAGTCATTTTACTCTTAAATGATTTGCTTGCTCTTGCCTACTTGAAGAAGTGACACTTTAAATTGTAATATCCTATTTTTAGACAGAATCCTGCTGCTGTAACCTTCTTTTAAATGTTGCTGTAGTTATTTTTCCTGATCTGTGTTTAAAATAATGCAGATTGTATTCTAACTCATGGGAATTTTTAATTGAATATAAAAGCTGTAAATTTTGAATGTAAAAAAAAAAAGTAATGCTTTATATTTAGAGATGCAGATATTCAGTGATGTACTGAACTTTAGTTTGTCTAGTATCTGTTTCCTGCTGGTATTAATAAAATGAAACCCTGTTAAATAGTAGAGCAAAAAGAATTTTCATTGGGTCTTTACAGAATGTACGTTTCTTCATTCTGTTCTTCTGCACAAATTAAGTGCATGGGCTTCAGTGTGGAACAGCAACGGCCAACTGTGAATCAGAATCTTTTCTCCTGGCTGTTCAGCACAGAACTGCCAGTTCCAAACAAAGCCTTTACACAGCACACTCTGTCACAGCCTGGTGCTCCTGGGTGAGCAGTGGAGTTTGTGAGGAGACACTCATCAGCAGGAATGCTCTTTTTCCTGCCTGACCAGATGGAATGAGTGGAACTGCTTTATCTGAGGAGTAGCTGGAGTTCTCCAGGAGGTAGATATGGAAAGAAGTCTGTGGGTGAGGCAGCAAGCTGGGGCAGCTTGTTAGAGTCACACCACTTCTGTGTGGTCTGTCTGGCACAGATGATTCAGTGGGAGCTTGTTTTTCCTGCAAGGATGCCAGGCTGTACCTTCCACAGCTCTGCAGCTCCACTCAGTTCAGCTGGAAGCAGGGTCTTGGCCTGGGCCTCACTGAAGCTGCCTGCTGGGTACAGGAGAGGGCACAGATACCATCTGGCACTGGTGTATTGTGCTCTACCTTCCATTTCAGCTTCAGCCAGCAGCACATCTCTCCTGGAAGCTCTGGCTGTAATTGGCTTGAGTGCTGTAGCTTAGAGGAGCAAGTCTCACTGTTACCAGGATGGAGCTGTTTCAGTAACTCTCAGAATCTCCTGCCAGGAAGCAAGAAGCACTGTAAATATCTGCTGTTTGAAACAGAAATAAGTAAGTCTATTCCAGAAAGGATTACTGAAGGCTCTCTTCAAAGTGATGATGGGAAGGGATTTGTGCTTCCCTAAATCCAAGGTAAGTTGCCATAATCCTTTACTCCAAGTTGTGCAGGAGGATACTGTGTCATAAAAAAGTTCTGAAAATAAGTGGCAGTGAAGTTTGAAATTAGGTGCTGTGCAGAGGACTGTACTATCACAGCTCGTCTGGTTAGAATAAAAAAGCCAAATGGTCCTCAAAGTCCTGAGAAACTACATAAGTAAAACATCTGTAGTTTATAAATAAATAAATAAAAAGATGATCCCCAGCAATTCTGTGCACTATGTGCAGACTGTGAGGCCAGTCTTTGTCCCACAGCATGTCTCAGGTCCCAATAAAGAAAATGTCCTTCCTCAGTACTCTTAGTAATTAAATCTTTAAAATTTTTTGAACACTGACTGGAAAGGAGAGAGAGACCACAGGCGCATGTGACAGGAGGCTGAGAATTTTCTTGAGGTGTCTGAGGATGGGGAATTAATTTCTAAGGAGTTCAGCTCAGCTGGATTCAGTGACTGTTTTGCAGATGGTGGCAGTAGTGGTTTTCTGGGCAGGAGCCTGCACTTTCAGAGTGCTGCTGGTCAGCAACATCTGAGGCACACAGAATCAAGGCTGGCTGAGCAGATCTGCAAGATGCAGTGCAGTTCCTCTGACATGTTAACTCTGACCTGCGAGAGGTGGCAAATCCAGCATTTTTGTCATGCCTTTTTCAGAGTTCAGAGTTTGCAAAAGCCTTGTCAAGGACCAGGTGGAAACTGAAACTGTCCACGAAAGCCACATGGCAGAGTACCCACCTTTATCCTTTTCCCTGCCTGGCTGCAGACAGATAACTCTGGAGAAAGGGGAATTAGAGCAGAGATTCCAGCCAGTGCCAGATCCAAAAGAGGCTGTGGTGGCCAGCTGCTGACCAGCCCTGTTCCCAGAACAGCATAGGAGAGCTCCTTTTTGAGTTAAGACAGGAAAGAAAACAAAGGAGGGAGGGGAGAGGTGCCTATTGGAAAAGTCTTGTTAACCAAACCACAGCACTATCCTGCAGTAGAAAGCCTGGGAAGGAGAAAGTTATAATAAGTCAGTCCTAATTTCAAGGAGCATTTCTTGAGAATCCAGCTACCTGGGCCATAGGAATGATATGGGATGGGATAAAAAGTGAGTGTTTCAGGGCAGGAGCTACCTCTTCCAAGATTGTCACAAGAGTCAATACTGTCATTTTCAATACTGAAAATGTATTAAAATACAGCTTATGGGTAGACCTACCCTCAGTCCAGACTCAAAGGCTGTCTTAGATATATACATTAAGGAAAACACCCAAATGCTATCTTCAGCCATACCCTTTGTTCTCTTTTTGTACTGGCCAGTTTGCTGTGGGTAAAAGCCAGCCTTCCTTGTGACAGAGGGAAGGGCACCTTCCCCTGTAAGAAACTTGGCGTGTAACACTGGCAATGCAAAGAAGTCTGGAACAGCTGCTGCGAGCCCAAAAGGTGGCTCGGGGTACCACCAAACCTACTCCTTAGAGTGTTCATCACTGTTGGATCCCAGAAACCTGGGGTTTTTGAGCTTTCTGTGCTTTCTGGCACTGACCCCTTGGAGAACACTGCTTTTGACCTGAGGCCTTGGAGAAGGCTTCTAAATTTGAGTGATGAGGTCAAAATCACGGACGTGTAGTGAAATAGAAGTGTGTGCTTTCACATGTTGAAGGGTTTTAAATTTGAGGTCTTTATAGTATAGTAATAGGTATGGGACAAGATGGAGGATTTTGGGTGGTGTCTCTTTCGGTGTTCATCCTCCTTCTTC